>NDXB01015905.1:0-98801 GCA_002631895.1 Agapornis roseicollis | reverse complement strand
TTTATTTTTATTTTTTTGTTAATTTTCTTTTTTATTTTTTTTTTTTTTTTTTTTTTTTTTTTTTTTTTTTGCCAGGGCAGGGCATATTAAGGATCACGTGGAAGCAAGTGAAAATGAATTAAAAGAACCTGCAGTCAATTTCAACAATAGAAAATACAGACTGCATCATAGGAAAACTCCGCAGGAAAACCGTAAGACTATCCAGAGATTTTAATAACCATCTCTGTATTTTCATTGCTAACAGATGTACCTTCCGAGACAATACCTATCCAGAAAGGTTGCAGGTCATAATGCAATATTTTTAAGGCCACAATTCCCAGCTGTACTACTGGTACAGGCATTTTAAAGTGTATTCAAGTGAAAACAAGAACTGATTTCACAAAAAACCTGTTCTGCAAGGTAGCAGTCTCTTTGAGCCTTAGTGTTACCTAATTAAATGCTGAATGTTTACCATCTGTCATTGTAATCTGTGAGTTCTCCTCACAGATGAAAATAAAACATGGATGCAATGTTAAAGTAAATTTTTATTGGAGCATAGTGTAACCCAGCCAGAGGGAGTGAAGGGGTCTCAGAGTGAGTGGTACAAGGCTGAGTACACAGCCTGTATGGATACACAGGGAGGTTCTGCATCATTCTGGCTTTCAGGAGATGCAAATAGCCAGGACACCCAAGGTGTGCCCAGTGAGACCCTGTCCCAGGCAGAGGCTGGCACCAGCTATTTCTCCAGAAGAAAGATGGTTGATACATCTGAGAGAGGCAGAATGGCTCTCTGAGAGAGGCTCCAACTCTGCTGCTGTGCCAGGATGCCTCATGCTTGGCTCATAGCTTCTTCCAAAGCCATAATTAAGTTCTTAGGAAAAAAACCTAATTATGTCTTGAGGTCAAGTCTCACAACCAAAGTCAAACAGAGATCAAACATCCCTGTGACTGCTGGAAGAGTCTGATTTTGAAATTCATGGCTGGGGCCCACCATTGATATGAAGTTTCCATCACTGTTTATAGAGCAGAACATTTCAATGTGATTTTAGTTCAATGGCTTTCAAAAGGAACACTGCACTTTATACAAGAGGAAGCCTTACCCTTAGCCTTCTTTCAAACGTGGAGATATTGCCTTTGGTCTGCTCCCTCCTTTGCCTCCACTCAATGAGATTTGAGTTATGCTCTCCAGGAAGGGAGATATTGCACTTCCCTAAAGTGGGGCTGACAACCCCTGCTAGAATATGAGGCTCCGTGTTGAGCGTGATTTCCATCCCACTGGCAAAGGTGACTCTCAGAGACCCATCTGGGCTGACCCGGTAGATATTCTGTGTGTTATCTGTCAAAAAACAACCACCAAAAACAGGGAACACAGAAGAGCTCAGATCTCCAGATTTACAAGACAAGTATTATGTGCAACGGGGCTTTATCCCTACATTACAGACAGCTGAACACACCAACTACAGTGTGATTTTTGCAACCTGTGACCTCCAGGCGTTCCTGTGTTCAAAGAGCTTTTTGGTACATTTGGCCTGATGATTTCTGCTGTGAAGGCTTCCTACAGCAGGAATTAAGAATTTTTGCTTTCAGCTTAAAAGTATGTAAACCCATAGGCTGGGTTGGGCTGTTTTAACTCTTTGAAGAGGATAGTGTAATGCATCAATGACTGCACAGAGTATCTGAGGTCAAGCATGAAACTTGGGACTATGGAAAGCATCCTTTTTTAAAGCCGGTGCACACAGAAATAACTGGCCCAGCTCTTGAGACATGAATAGTGGAAAATAGTTGGGTATTTCAAAAAGTGAAGATAACAGATATTACATTAAAGAGACTTTGTGACTCAGATGTATTTCTGACTGACTAGTTGCTCACAGGGTGCTTCGTGATAGTTCCACAGAGATGTGCAAATATGCAAATTATATGAATTCATAAATATGATAGGTATAATAATAACTACATCTGTTCATTTCTGGCACTGCCCATACTGTGCTAGCACTTTCCTGAGACAGAATTTGGTAACATACTAACTTTGAGGAGTTTAAGATTTGAGGACAGACATACAATCAGCCAGTCAGGAGATGATGGAGAGATCAGATAGGGTCACTTGGACAAAGCCTGACAGGCAATACAACAATATAATATAATTATTTCCACTTATTCAGTGCTGTCTCTGCGATGCAATAGTGAAGAGAAATGAGTATCTTGTGAGATGAGCTCTTCTTATTTGTTTCTTACAGATTAATAGCTGAGAGGAAGAAAAATTCTGTGGTTTGCTCAGTTACAAACGTTTTCTATGGCAGACGTGGAAGGAAATCAGAGAGCCATTTCTCAGCACCTGCTGTCTTAAAGCCTGAACAATCCACTGACAACAAAAGATCAACAAGGAGAAAAACCCCCAGTTTGATTAAACTATATAAAAGCAGCACTTTGATGAATCTGCACAATCTGGAGGACACTGTGGCAATTCCATTAGGCAGACAGTAATACTTCTTGAGAGGTATGATACTGGCAGGGAAGTACTGGAGTGTCTACAGGGTTTGAGTCAAAATCTCATCCCAAGGCAGTCACCAGCAGAGGTGGGCCATGCTGTCCTCTTTCCTACAAGTGCTGTCATCACCAGAACACAGCACTACCAGAAAGAACTCAAAGCACTGGCATTTCAGTGCTAAACCGTCAGTGGAGCATGTCATGTTTCTGGGCAGTATTTTTCAGAATAACAAAGCTCAGTGTATTATAGGGCAGTCCAAGTCCCCCAGATACTGAAGCAGAAAGTAGCACATAAAGCTTGAAGACATCAGAGATTCCAATAACAGGAATCTATCCATGGGACTCTTCTAGGAGGAAAAGAATTCACTTGTGGTTTGTTTCTAATTGGTATCCCAGGAGAATTTAAAGTAGTGTCTAGCTATTTGTACTGAAGCAAAGAAGAAACAAATGAACTAATTCTAATGTTTTTTTTTTTTTTTTTGCAAGCAGTTAAGAATGCTATAATGTCTAGACTTTGAAACGTAATGATTAGAAAAGAAATAACAGAAATGCTTTAATTACCTTGTTTTAAAGTATATATTGTAGAGGTAGCTGAGAAGTTTGTGGCTGTGATCACATTCTCTCTGTTTGAAGTATCAAGTTCCACTCGTGTCAGCTTTTCAACATCGCTATGAAAACTGCTGACCTCTCCGGTCGGGAAGGTTGCATTTGTTAGATGGCCATCAGAGTCATACCTGCAAGACACGATGTTAGAGAGCCATGAAATACATCACTATTGCCTTGTAGGTTTTTTTTTTTTTTCCCGAAAAGGAAAAAAAAAAGGAAAACCAGTGACAATTCTCAACGCTGTGCAATAAGTATAAAGATAAGAATCAGTCCCTTTATTCACTCAAAATGCATTCATTCCCTAATCTGAATTCCTGCTTAGGCTCTTTTTCAGTGGTGCCGGTTAAAACAGAACTGGGACTAGTGTGAGATGCTACCTTCATTATGCAGCTTCTGCCAGAGGTTTCAGCACTGCACAGACGGTCGGGGCTTGGCCCGCCAGGATGTGATGCAGGAGAGAGGCCACTGGAGGTCACTCGGTATTCAGGCAACCAACTCACCCCCCAAAAGGCGTTTTCTAACTCTTGAGTTTAAATAAAACCAATTCTTAGATTCTGCAACACTTAAAACCTGCCTTTTGTTGCTGATGTGTGAAGTACATAATATGAATGGTGCATTTAAAAGGGGGACTTAAAGCGTAACAATAGCAATAAAATTAGATTGAAATCTGCAGCGATTAAGTTGCCTACATGGTTTTTACTCTTGTGTTACGTTTCCCATGGGCCTACTCAAATCAGCAGGTACTTCTCATCACAAGTAACAGCACCAGAATGTAGAGCACCACATTTTAATTCACCTAAATTTTGTCAATGCTAAAGAAATTCTTTTAGTTTAAGGTACTTTAAGCGAATAGGGCCATGTTATGAGAAAGTCAATAATTAACTCAAAAGCTCTGGAGCAGTGTTTCTAAGAGGTCTTTTCAGTTCTACAGATATTTTTGTTCTTTCTGATGAACACAGGAAACAATGCAGAACATTGCTTGGTGCTTGATATTGTTTAATGTCAATGCTTCCCATCTTAAAAACCTTACTGATGCTAAGACATTTTTATTCGTCTACGACACTACTGATACTGCACATGTATTTGCATGAGTAAAACCAATTCTCATGTTCACAAAACAGAAACCTTTTTGTGCAGGTAGGAAAGCCTAATTAAGTTTTCATGTTTTATTAACTGTATCCTCTCATTGACAAAACATATCCTCAGTTGGTGTATCAACTGACAAAGCTGCGCTGGCTCCAATGGAGCTCTTCCAATTCACGTCAGCGGACGATCTGGCTATGTCTTTCACTTTAATTTGTTGGCATCATTTCGTTAGGATCTGTATTTCCCCCTAATTAGTTAGGAAAAATCTATGTCACAAGAAGAAAATTAGAAAATTCAGGATCTTTTTCTCTTCCCCTCAAAACAAAAAACAGGACAGCTGTTCTTCCTAAATACAACAGTGGACAATGAACTGGTGACCATCTTGTGTTGTTTTTGACAAATAAATTAATCAAATGTTAAATACAATATAATCTCTCTCTCCCCTCCTACTGCCCTCATTTACATCCTGTGACTTATTTCCATTCTGCGCTTATTCTGGTTCTGTGCAAGTTGACTGGGTACCACACCCAGTGATTAAAATTGGCTCTGATACTACTTTCCATCGTTAGAAAACTCCATGAACATTGGGCAGATATATTTAATTTGCTGCTTGATCAAACAGATATGACAGCTTGCTGGGTTGTATGGATTTTCTACTGTAACATAGAAAATCGTCAAATAATTCATTTTCATGGTGTAAATGCAGCCAGTTTTTGGAATGCTCTTGTGCACAATACTTGGGATCCATCTTCACTGAGGATCCAGTTGTGCTGCTGATACGACTGCTGCTGAGACACAAAACTCCCTGTGTGACTGAATGGGATAAACTGTTACTAGATGGCTGGACAGATACAGTACTGAATTATAACAAGACTAGTGTGCATGCCAATGGGCTCTTACTCATGTAGATGGTCCCACTGACTTCAAGGAGAACACACAGATGAGTGTCTCAGTAATGATTCCCCAGCGTGACCATCCAAAGGGATTTTTTTTATTCCAGATTGCTCCAAGAAACTCAACCCTCAGCAGACAGATTCTGCCATCCTTCACATAATGAATAGTACCACACTGGGACTCAGCTCCTGCGGAGCAATGTCCTACCCATACTAATAGAGGCACAATCATGACATATTTCTTAATGTTAATTTGGGGCCCAGTTATGCCACTGTTAATCATGTCAGTGACCATTTAATCATGCAAATAATTGCATTGATTTCAGTACTCACATGAGAAAGTGCTCACCAATATTTGAAATGCGCACTTGGGGATATAGCTTCATAATCCATTTGCATTTCTATGTGTAGTACAGGTAAGAGTTATATCATTTCAAAGGGAAAGCTGTCTAATTAATTTTTTCAGAGAGAGCTGCTTCTTGCAGGTGTTTTCTTGTCCTTGATTTAATAGAGGCCCAGTGCTCCCCCTCCCCTTTTACAGCTTTAATGGTATAATATTAAAAACATCTAGATGACTGAAAATTATACATTAGCTGTAATTTTATGCAAGAGCTCTTTCAGTACTTCCATTCCATCAGATTAGAGCAGATGGATGACAAGTACTTTTGTAGGTGGTTTTCTACCTCTTAATAATTCCCTTCTTTGAGTGAATCTGACTTATAGGTAGATGTTCTGAACAGCTCATTATCTTGGCTCATATTCCCAACTATGATACGTGTTGTTAAACAAACTCATCCCTCTTTCAGTTTGACAGTGACATGGGTTGAACTTTTGGATGTGAATGCAAATCTAGTTTAAACAGAGAAGATGACTCCAAGCAATCTGAAAGTTGCTCATATGGTATTTCTCTAAGCTCCAATACTATGTTCCCATAAGTAACCCCTTCACAAAACCCCTAATTTTCATACTGAAATTGGGTGTCAGTTCACAATGTGAGCTGTCTGGAAAAGAATGCCTGGTTAAAGAACAACTAAGGATCACTATGCCCCTTGACCTATGTATGGGAGAAGGTGAGCAGCATCTCCTGAAGGCACATCTACTCAGTGCAGCACTCATTATAGTCAGTTGCCTCTCTGACTGCAGCAGCTTGGGTGACATTCCATCAGACGCTCAGGAAATTGTAATATATTATGAAGATGACTTAAAATATTGGCTTGAATATAAATATTAATGACATGCCTTCACTCTTAAATTGTGCTGTTGTTTTTGTAATGCTAATGATTGTAGTTCTGTTAATTTCTAGAGTGGCAGTTAATTTCCAGTGTGCAGTCATGCAAAACCTGGACAGCTCAAAGCATCAGTGAGGACAGTTACCCAGCCTGCAGCTAAAGCTGTGAAAGTATAAAAACTGTTTAATCTAGCACTATTTCTTTGTGTTTACCATACACATCATATCAATCCTTCCAAGGCACAACTCTTTGTGAACAAATCTGCATGACATGCACTGGGAGGCACCTGCAAGCAGGTGAAGTACTTTAAAAGATCTTACTATGCTTGAATCATACTTCAACAAACAACTTCCCAGAAGAAACCAGGAACAAGCAATAACTGTGTGAAATAGTTTACACTCAGTGTCAGTGGGATAGAGTGAGACTACCAGGATTAAGAAGCACATGAATAGAAATATTTTGCTCTAGCATGGTCTAACAATCAAGTCCCTGCCACAATACATGGTGTTCAGAGTTTTAAGATGTAATAGGAATGACTTGGAGCTACTGTAAAAGCTTATAGAAAGTGTCATTAGTCCATGGTCTGGACTGATCATCCTAAAGTAGGGATTTAAAAGGGTCACTCTCAGTGCTAAAATGATTCCAAGAAGGCATACGTATTAAGTCAGTTCTCATAAAAGGTAACACTCAAATCAGTATTTAAACAGCAGCAGGGTAACAGTGAGCTCTGTCTTGTTTCAAGAGAATTTAAGTTTGTATCAGTAGATGCTTGATAATAACAACTAAACCAAAAAAGGCCCTGNATACGTATTAAGTCAGTTCTCATAAAAGGTAACACTCAAATCAGTATTTAAACAGCAGCAGGGTAACAGTGAGCTCTGTCTTGTTTCAAGAGAATTTAAGTTTGTATCAGTAGATGCTTGATAATAACAACTAAACCAAAAAAGGCCCTGTATAGTTTTTTTTTTTTTTTCCCCCAGATTGTCAAAAATGGTCCTCTCTAACAGTTTATACCTATGTTTACCATACTAACTCAGTCTTTGGCAGAATAATAGATGGAAAAACATCCCATTGAATAAAAATCCCAAGCACTAGGCAGCAGTTTTCTCTGCTTTATCCTACTTCTATTTTAAGAAAACACAATTCTAAAACCCTATAATGATGGTGACTCAACCACCTCTCCAGGTGACTTGTGCAGTAAATTAATCCTCCTCAATGTGTTTTCTGTTCGTATCCAACCTGGATGGCTTTTCATTTTAGTTTTTGACCATGAACAACTATGCCCACTGAAAGCAGGTGTTATTATCCTCCTTAGAGATTCTCCACTAGTACTGTAATGTTAACATCTGATTTCCAGCCATCACCTGTCACATCCTCAAACAGGGATTATGACAATTAATTACAAATAATAAGAAATCCTGATATGTCACATCTCTTTATAAATAAAAAATGAACTTCTTCTAGGTTTGTTCTCTCTCTGGGACTAGATTGGGTTGTTCTGATTACATCTTTAACTGTCTTGCCTTGCTCTTTTGGTCTCCTGAAGGTTTTCTTACGTGCCCATTCCAACAGCTTGTATGCATAGTCTTTTTCTAGTAAATATCCTCTTTGTTATTATATATCCTCTTCCCCTGCTGATACAGACAGGTTCGCCTTTGGATATTCCATCTACTGAGATTCTCAACTGCCTTTACAGTACTCCCTTCTCTGATCAGAATGCTATTTTCCCCATTTTTGCCTTCCTCAGGAATTTTGCAAATTCCTGATTCACATCACAACTCGCCTCTACTTCTTTGGTTACAAAAATACCCACAATATTTTCATTTAAAGAAACAAATTCACAATAATAAAGTGCAAATGAAGCACAATATCAAGCAGTTCCTGCTACACTTAATGAGCACTATGTCCAGAGCTTTCACAATATGACAGGCTTCAGCACTTAAGAAATGGCAGTGTTTCATTTTAAGAGCTTGTGCAACAGCACAGCTTGTCCTTCTTATGCAGGGTTAGTAGCAGGGTGTCTTTTTAAGTTATTAGGACTAAAAAAAAATCCAGTGTTCATTTAAAATCAGGTTCTTGACATCAGGCATTTAATGTCATGGACTTACTCATACACTGTTGTCCATCCATTTTCATCGCTCTTGGTTGCTAAAAGCCCTGTGTTTCCAGGGTATGTCATCAGAGCCAAGTTGTAGCCTTGGGCATAAACTCTTTTCAGAACCCCATTGCTGCTTATTGTCAGCCAGTATACCTGCCCCCCTGGCACCACAATCCACAGGGGCAGCCCGCTCGTGTCTCTGCGGATGTGAACTGAGTTCCCATTGCTGCTGGTGATGGTGCCAATATCTCCTTCCCCACTGTAGGTGAAGTTGTAAATGTAGTCCCTTGTTATGAGGTTCAGTGTGTGCAGGTGGGTGCCGTTGATGGTGAACTGATACAGTTCTTGGTCCGCTGGTGATGCGATCTCATACATGTTCGTGTCACTGAGGTGAGCCTTGTTTCGGCTGACTGCACGGATGCGAACATTGCCAAGGTCTGCTATGTACAGTGTGTCATCAGGAGAGACTGCTAGAGAAGAAGGGGCTTTCAGCTTTGCATCTTTGGCATAGCCACCATCGCCTGGGGGAGAAATAGTAATTTTAATAATCCATAATGTCCGTATTTAAGCTGATTCCCTAAGCCTGACACACTGCTTCTCCTCAGTATCACTTACAGGTCAATAAAACAAGATCTTCTTCCAACTCATTAAATCCCTATTATCTAAGGTTGGTGCAATTCTAAATTACTTGCAATGAAGACAAACAAGAATATAAATTATCTAATTTGCAACATTTTTGCTAAGCCCAAAACCCTGCTGCTCAGGAAAGCTTTAATGGCAAAACTGTGAAAGAAAAATACATGACACCTGAGTTTTCATTCTGTACTTTCTGTCTGTTGGCACGTAGTTACAGCAGAATTGTGTTACAAACAAAATAAAGAGAAAATAAACCCCAGTAATACAGCTAAAACAACACTGAAGGAAGTATTAATTTGTACTTAATAAAACCTCAACTCTACAGGAAAACAAACCAATAACATTAGCCTAAAAGCACCTTGATAAACACCCCCTTCCAGTATCACTTGATAATTTATTTGGTTTGTGTGTTTTAAGGTTTGAGGAGGATATCTGTGTTATCATGGGCTGTATATGTGCATCCAAATGAATTTACATGAGCAGGATTTTCTGTAACTAACAAGATAACATATTAAACCTCACTCTTAGAATGAAACACATTCCTATTTATATTGCTCTCCTTCTCCTGACTGAGAAATCAAATCTGCTGGAGAGTCTGAGCATGCCCTATGCTTCCTTGGAGATGGACAAATGAGCTGATCTTTCTGCCAAGCTGACCCTGCCTTTCACCACCCAGCCCTGGCACAATCCTTAGAGATGTCACTATTCCTCATTTTTTAGCACTGAGGGGAGTTTCCCCCAACATGAACCCTGAACAGGATTCTTTTCACTGCTCTGCCGCAGCTGGCAGCACTTCCAATGCACATGAGACTTTGATTATCATTACAATGCTGGGTCAGCAACACACCTTCTCTGGAATACCATTTACATTTTTTCCTCTCCATCACTGACATACTTAATGTTTTCTTGTCAGTAATTAACCTTTTACTTGAAATGAGAGGCTTAAGAATTATGATGACATTATGGAGCTGAACACAGTGGTCCTTCGATATGACAAGATGACAACATACTGCACACCTCTGCATACAGGAATGCTGTCCTTTGGCCCATTATGAAATATGTTTCTATCAAAAAAAGTGCTAAATTTGTTTTGGTGCACGCAGGGAGAGGGCTGTGCTGCTGAGCATGTCCAGTGGTGCAGTGCGGGCCTGGTACTGGCTGTTCCAGCTCAAAACACACAAAGAAGAAACACTGAACATTATGTATCTGCATCATTCTGCTGGCTGTGAAGTGTGATGCAAGCAATAGGAAGGCAGAAGCTAGTGTCTTTCACGTGATGTGAAACACCTTGGTGCTCTTCGTGGTGGGACAGGATGCCTGGTCCAGTAGCACTAAGGTGCAATCTGCACTGGGACTGGTATAATCTTCAACAAGGGCAAACATAGCTGACACAGAAAGGCAAGCTTAGAGCTAAACTGAGTTTTGAACTGAGTGCAATCTCTGTATGAAAAGTGGAATAGCAAAGATGACCCCGTGGTTCCTCCAGTGCCAACTGGAAGACTCACTTCTGTGAATAAAATAGACTAAATCCACAAAGAGCTGCTGATACAGTTTTCTGCTTTCTAAGGAAACTGAATTATTGCTTCTCTACCCTTCCCCTTACTGCTCTGCAATCTGCAGCTGTGCCAGGGGATATTAACAGATAAGAGACAGGAAATAACTAGTATCTCCTTACCTGAAAAACAGTCACAATTAGGATCAATCTTGCAGTCGCAATCTGATGGGGCTCCAGCAATGATAGAGATCTCACCATTGGTTGTGACCTGCTGTATACGGTTGATCTTTCTTTCATCTGTCTCTGCAATGTAGAGTATGCCACTGTGAGACACAGCGATTGCCCTGGCTGACTCCAGGGTCGAGTGGATGGCCACCTTGCTGACAATGAAGTGGTCGATGCCTGGCACCTGGCAGTGAATGGGGCGCCCAGCAATAATTCGCACACGCCTGTTCTCAGAGATCTGCAGGACGATGTTGTTGTCCAGGACATACAGTGAGTTGTCTAGAGGGTTCACGGTGAGGTCTGTTGGCCACTCTAATCGTACCTGGGAAAAAAGAATTCAGGGAAAGGCAGGGAAAAAGAGAGAAACGAATACGTTTAGCTTGGAGAAAAGGAGACTCAGAGGTGACCTTATCACTCTCTACAGCTTCTTGAAAGGAGGTTGTAGACAGGTGGGGGTTGGTCTCTTTCACCAGGCAGCAACGGACAGAATGAGAGGACACAGTCTCAAACTGCGCCAAGGAAGGTACAGGTTGGATATTAGGAAGAAGTTTTACACAGAAAGAATAGGAAAATGTTGGAACAGTCTGCCCAGAGAGGTGGTGGAGTCACCATCCCTGGATGTGTTTAAAAAGAAACTGGACATGGCACTTGATGACATGGTTTAGTGGAGGTGTAGGGCATGGGTTGGACTTGATGATCTTAGAGGTCCCTTCCAACCTGGTGGTGATTCTGTGATTCTGTGAATAATTAAGACAGCAAGGCAGTTTCATTCAACCACCTCTGATCACCATGTCATCAAGGCACTCAGTAGATTCACCCAGAACTGCTTCTCTAGTATCTACCTTTAATTGAGTTTGTCAGAAGAAGTTTCAATAAGCATATTCTTTCTGAGGTCCAGCTCCAGCATGGAGCAAAACTTGACTCGAAAAGTAATTTAGCACCCTCTGAGAGCTATTTGCACAACTCCATTAAGGTGAGAACTTTATTATACCTATGCAGTCATGCAAATAAAAACACACTCTTCATGTCATGCAACATCAGCCATAAAATTTTCCAGGTCTGAATGTTATTGTTTCAACATGGCAGTCAACACTGGCAGGGTAGAAAACAGTTAGAAATTGTCAATGCCCTAACACTTTAATTGACTGTTAGTACAAAAGGAAAATGCCATACTAGAAGAGTATGACACATTTCTGCAATTTATTTACTAAGCAAGAAATGTTAATAAGACTTATATGCCACAAGAAATATAAGCTCGTTAATTCTTTGTAACATAATAATACACCAATATATCACATTTCACATGATACAGCAGCTAAGCTGCAATTATTTATAATGCTTTTGCTTTGTGAATTCAGTATTTCAGTCATGGATTAAATAAATTCTTCACACTTAAGGTTAGCTTTTAGCCTTTTTCCATGCAGGTGTAAGTGCCAACTGAACAGTTTCCAAACCACATTGGAGGAAATACAAGAAGAATGACCTCACTCATCTGATTCCAGTTGCATCAGGATCTGGAGGAATTAAACATGCTCCCAATAAAAGGAGGGGCTGCCTGTCCACCTGAAAGACCACCAGTATGTCGGATGCTGACTGGGTTATGTACAGATCAGAGCTTCAGCCTCCTCATACTGAGAAAGCTCAATATGTACTGCATGATTGCTGACTTGGGAAACAACAACAGAATAGACTGGTCCCTCTTCCCAGCTAATGGCCAGTAGAAGATTTGGTCTGCAGCTTGTCAGAGAACAACTGAGCCACTGAGATTGCAAGACCGCCTATTTTTGTCTATCTCGGGATGCTGTGCTTATTGTCCTTCACAAAGAGATGGCTGCTTGTATCTGAATGGAATTTTTCTGGACTAAATATTTCAATCAGAGAAGAATAAATACCAGGTTAAAATATAAAGGGATTTTACTCTTTATATGTAACAGAGGCTTTTACTATTTCATTTTCTGATTTTGTTGATGTTTTTTCTCATTTTCCACTGCACTAATTAAAAGATCTATGAATGTAGAGACCGCAGATGCTAATACAAAGCTCAGCAGTGAGGAATAACATATGGTACAGTGCGTGGCCATCACAAGCCACCTGCTTGCCTGGGGTCAGCTCAGGAACCAGGCTGGAGGCCAAGTCTCTCCCTTTGTCAAGCATCAGTATTTCCTGAATAATCTCATTTCCAGAAGTACATTGCTGTTTTGATAATCGATGTTTTAATAAAGTGAAGGCATTGTGGCTACCATGTCTCATCCTGTGTGGTTACATGGTGCACCACACAATTATGAAGGCTCACAGTGTATTCTAATTCCTCCTTGTGCCCAGTCCATTTTACTACACATAATAATAACTGGCATTAAGACTAATGCTGTTGGGTTCAAGATCTCCTCTGAACCAGGTGGTAGAGTCCTTCCAAATGATGATAAATGTGGTGAAGCAGTTGGAAACAGATTCCTCCCACAAAGGTGCTGATTTCTGTGTGTGTCTGACTGCCCAGATTCCACCCACTGTGCTAGCGCTGGTTATGTACTGCTGCTAGTTCGTGCTTAGACTGGGAATTCACTGGGACACCAAATAAAATCATTTAGTTAGCATAAAGATCTCTACAAGGCTATCTCCAGGAAACCTGGAAAAAAATATATTTGCAATGTACCTTTAACAGAGAATATTTGATTGCTCTATCAAAGTAAATGGATTATTTTTAATGGGAAACAGACACCTTCAACTTTAATGGCCTCCTTCACAGATCACTCTGCTGTAACAATAATCTTTGATTAACTGTAACTAGATTATTCATGATAAATTTTTGGCCTGGAATTATCTATTGTTGCCATAATGACTCAATATAGCACCTGCCATGTCTTAATAGTTGGTTTTCCTTTGTGGACCAGAAACACTGTCTTTGCCCAGTGAATAACTTGGATTCCTCCCACTGTGAAGGCATGATTGATGTCTTGCAGATAAACAGGGACTAGTTTGGGCCAAACCAACTTTTTCTCTGGTTGATTTGAGGCTGATTTGGTCTACTGAGATAGAATAAACTTGCATGCAGCTGTCCATTTCGCTTGCACCAAGGTGCCTAAAGCTTAGTTTTAACAGCTGCAACTGCAAGCACATTTGCTTTCATACTGATCACGTCAGTAAATCTAGCTGCATTCTGGCAAAAGTAAATAAAAGTTTAGTTGGGAACATCTAAACAGTTTTGGTTGCTGCACCAGAACTGTTGCCCAGCTCTCTGCTCTGCAAAGCTAACAGAAGGCATGACTACAGCTTCTCTGTCTTGGGTTTAAAACAGTCATGGATGTATTAATACTTTAATCCCGGGTGAAATATTCAAGGTAGCATGTACCTGTCTGGAGACTGCAGCATAAAAACCAGCTGCTGGTCACTCCAAGCTTATGCTAGTGCAGCTGGAGGTGATAAAAAAGGTGAAATAGGTCAATTAAAATCAAACATGCACATGAATGCAAACCCTTTAGCATCCCTAATCTGAGGAAAAACTGCAGATTTAGAAAAAAAATCTGCACTGTTCTTGTCAGGAAGAGGCTTCACCCATCTTACACTGGGGCTGCTGCAGTCTCACCCCATCCCTTCTCCCAGTGCAGCCCCCAGCAGCAAGGCCAGTGCTTAATGCAGCCCTACAGAGTGCAGGTTGAGGATAGTTTGCTGCCTAAAACCTGATCACCTAAATCAGCTTAAGCTGAAGTGTAACTGCACCCTTAGGTTCACTGTTACCTTGAAAAGTCATCAGTTGTTTCTTTTCTTTTTAAGCAAGCTGCCCTCTGGCAGGTTTCTGTGACCAAACCATCAGTTGTGCTTCATTCAAAGCCAATAAACATATTACACAGAAGCACTTGAATTCTCATCTGATATCACTGTGCCTATTAAAAAGTTTTTCCAGGCAAAATCTCAGTTAGGAGAAGAATATTAAATCAGTTAATATACTTTTTAATTTGAAGCAGTTCTTCATGAGCCCCTGTAAAAAAGTCCCCTCCATGTATGTGTATTTTTCTCATAACTTAAAATGGGGCCAATTGCAAGTATTTTTCTTATATTTAGTGGGCTCTTTTTTTGAGTAGTGTACAGAAGCAGCACTGATGATTATCCCATTCTAAATGGACAGATAAGGTTTGTTCAGGAGCAGTCAGTTTCTCACACTCTTCAAAGACTGAAATTTTCAGGTAACAATTCTGTTTTGGTTCATGGCAGACTGAGTATTTGCAATGGAAATCACTGCCAAAACAAGTGAGCCTGTGAGCAATGAAACCTTTGCATGGAAGTATCAACATGTCAACTTCTGTGGCAATTCAGCATTTAACTGTCAACATAAAGGTTCCAGCTATATCTAATAATCAACCTCTGGTTTTAGAAGTACAAAATTAACACCTACTAAAATTTTTTTTCATGTCAAGTGTTCTGGAAAACACAAGGCGCACTAAAGCAGCTTTGGTTTAGAAGAATTTTCACTGGGAAATCTACATTTATGTAGATAAATAACCCTCAGGTCTCAATGGTATTTTTTGTATTTGTTTCTTTCTTGCAAAATACACACACTCTTGTATAACTGTTTATCTACCTGTCTATCTGGTTTCGAAATACTTATATTTCTGTGGAAAGTTGACCATGGCTGAATACTAGGTACCCACCAAAGCTGCTCCATCAGTCCCCTCTCAGCTGGGCAGGGGAGAGAAAATGTATGAAAAGGTTCATGGGTCAAGACAGGGAGAGATCATTCACCAATTACCATAATGGGCAAAACAGGCCCGACTTGGAGAAATTAATTCAATGTATTACCAATCAAATCAGAGTAGGGTAATAAAAAATAAAGCCTAAATCTTAAAAACACCCCCCCCCCAGCCCTCTCTTCTTCCTAAGCTCAGCTTCACTCCTGATTTCTCTACCTTCATCCCCCCAAGTGGCACAGGGAGATGGGGAATGGGGGCTGTGGCCAATTCATCACATATTGTCTCTGCTGCTCCTTCCTCCTCATGCTCCTCACACGCTTCTCCTGCTCCAGTGTGGGGTCCTTCCCCCAGGAGACAGTCAGACTCCTCCAACATGAATTCTTCCCATAGGCTGCAGTTGTCCACAAGCTGCTCCATCGTGGATCCCTCCCATGTGGTGCAGTCCTTCAGGAACAGACTGCTCCAGTGTGGGTCCTCTGTGGTGGGAAGCTTCTCACATAAGCCACTCCTGCAGCCCCCCTGTTATCAGAGCCTTGCCGTGCAAACCCAACACATTTTCCAACAGCAAAGCTTTACAACTAAATAAAAGAGATTTTTTTGTGAAGTAGCACTGATAGGAGAGCCTGGGCTCATGTACATTTTAGATGTACACACCTGCACATGTACACATGTTAAAGTGCTAGCTTATCAAGAATACTGTTTTTCTTTTGGTTTTGATGATATGGCTGAAAGTTTCTGCACATTTTCCATGACATTTGCATGGCTGTGGTTTTTTGGTACTCTTTTAAACAAAACAGATCAAACAAATTCTACTGTTCACATCAAAGTAAGAACAGTAAAGAGGGAAAAAATTATCCTTGTCTGCAGATGCTGGTTTCAAGAGCTTAACTGTTTGGTTGCAGGGGTAAATTTCACTGGGATAGGTTTCATTTATCATGGATTAAAAGCTGCATAAATCCCTAAAAAGGCTTCACCATTGCTTTGATTTCTTGCCATGCATTGCTTGTATATTTTGATTCAATTTCATGTGGTAGCATGAAATTCATGCCAAAATTTTTCTGATAGTCCTGAATGATGGATTATTTCCTATCAGTACAGCTCAGCTTCAAGCACTTCTGTTTATGCTACCTTTGCCTTTATTCAGCTCTGAGATATGCATTTGCAAACCTGATCGTAGCCCCTTCCGTATTCCTCTTTAACTGGCAACTTCCTTTTTTCCACTCCTCTTATTTATACTCACTTCAATTGTGGTTTCCAAGCCAAACCCTTTTAGTCACCACAACGTACTTTTTACATAGAATTTTTCTCTCTTCTCATTCAAACCCTTCTTTTCCTTCCTTCTGGGAGAGAAATGGCTCAGAGGAAGGGCTCACAAATGTGGTCCATTAGAACGGAGCATGTAGTTTACAAGGCGAAGGGAGACTGGTTTTGCTTCCCTGAACCTTTCACAGGGTGTCTCACTATATGTATTTCTCTCTATTTTCCCATAGTTGAGAAGCATGGATATTTTTTCATCATTTTCTGTCAGTTTGCTCTCACTTCTGGGCTATTCCTTTGTTGACACTGACACTGTCAGCTCCTCTCAGCAGCTTAGCTTCTTTCTTAATGGCACACAGAGACACAATTCTGCTCCTGTGGTCTGACAGCGGGGAACCCTTCCCCATGGTGGGATTACAGGCTCCTGCCATGCTGGAAGAGCCTTTGTTTCTCATTCTCCTGATGCTGCATATTATAACATGCAGAATTACACAGTTCAGCTGCAGCAGTCCCTGCTCTAAATTTCACAAATGTTGCTCTCTCTACATTCCCTGTTCCCCAGCAGAAAACCCAAATAAATGAGTTTTGCAGCCTAATGACCATAATTTTCTACCCTGGGTTGGGAAAGCAGCTGTGGCACATTTACAGATGCAGCTCAGAAGTCTCCAGCATCATGACTTGGGTAGTCTCCCCATGAACTTGCCTTTGCCATCAGTTATTTCAAGTGAATGAGGGACCCAGTGCAGGAATGTGACGGCAAGGCACCAATTCAACAGTTTTCACTGCTTGTCTTCGCTTCACTTCCCACAATATTCACTGTGCTCTCACTTCCCAGCTCTCTTCTTGTTTCATAATTTCTTTTTTATGACTTTCTTTTTCTGCTTCACAACTTCAAAGACTGTATCTTGGGTCTACTAAATCAATAGGAAAAGTTGATTTCTATGGGGAGAGGTTTCACACCGCCTTTATTTAACAAGAGAGGGAATATTATCCGGAATCACATAAGCCCATTGACTATGAAAATCAATGGGATTTAAGATTCCTAAGCCATTTAAGTCTGTTTAAACATGGAACCCATGGTTTATATGGGCTATGAATGAATATTTCTTTAAATGCCCAGAAGGAATTCACAAAGTACTTTGAGCAGACCGGTACCTCTGAGAGGAGGAATCTATGACTCTTCAATTAAAATATCTCAAAATAGACCATGAATATGAATCTAACTCAAACGTATCTCCAATGCTGGAGTGGGAATAGATGTCCTCCAAACATACCATTACAGCTCATCTGCATAGCCAAAAGGACAGAGTGGGACCAGGTGGAAATCTAGCTAACAACAGGACTGTTTCCATTTCACCTTGCTTTCTAACTTGAGTTTCCAGGTCCTGGCACTTGTCAGACGAGATGGCACAAAAATAAAGTTGCATAAATCTTAATGAATCTCTCACTAGTGTTGGCCTCATCTTTCCATTTTGGGCTCAGAAATTCTGGATACAGAAAGCCAGTGTGCTGCCAATGCAGAAAAGGTGGGAGGAAGATCTTGAAAAGCTTTAATTGAGGCAGTAATTAACAGCTGTTTGAGAACAGCAAGAGGCTGGAGCTAGTACATTACCATGTCTTCTGTTTCCAGTAACTACTGAGCTTTGTAAAAGCATCTGGCCTGAAAACTGGGAGGAAGAGAAGATACATAGAAATGAAATTTCCCAAACTGAAAAAAGCGAAGAAAGCGTAAGCCCTGCATTTGAGCAACGCCAGCCACCGTGAATGTATCAACCAAGTAATAGCCATAATTGAATTAGTTCCTTCTGACTCTGCCCTGAACCCCTGAAGTTTAAAAACTGAAATTTAACCAAAATTTAAATTAAATTATTGAAACTAAAACTTCCTGCAGATCAGCGCCTGTCTTTCCGGGACCATGACCACTGACAACAGCACTGCTCCTCAGGGCACTGCTCCTTTGTCCTAAGGGCTGGGCCATAAGTGAGACTTGGGGAAGCAAAGGATGAGGAGCTGTTGCCTTTCCAGCTGGGCATGTGGGAGCCACAGCTGTCTCCTCAGCTGGATTAGAGCTACAAAACATATTTGTGCAAGGATTAAAACAAATGCTAACACTACAGCTTTCACAAGAAAATGCCAATTCACTTTTGTAGTTTAAGCTTTCCCTTAAGTTACACCATTAAACTCACTAACACAGATTCTGCAAGGGAAAGAAAGAAGGATGGGGAAAATAGATATTCTGCAATTCATGTTTATGGCAGGGCATCTTCTATGGCAAATTCCTACAACAATACAAAATTCAATAGTAATAGCTGTTTAGAAACCATTGTAAGAGTGCACTAATTCTTTACTGAACTGTTGCAGAAAGTTAAAGCAAAACAACTATAGCAAAGTTTGATTTTTAACTTTAAATTGTACCTTTTCTTTCCACATGGGCATAAAAATTATAGGCAGAAAAAGCAACTGCATTAATTTGAGTCCTTACTTTTACAGAAATTAGCATCAAGATTAATTATTATCATGACATGATTTTCTGCAACTGATTTTTCACAAGTATTTACCCAACAGATATTTCAACGGAGCAAAATGAATGTAATCTAACTAGCTGTCATGCTGCATTGAAAGCAAACACATAGGCTCCAAATACCTAATAGAAAATTAGGCATCTTGCATTTTGCAGAGCAAACAAGACAACTGCATTCCATGCTGGAATCCTTCCATGTGAGTATTTACATTGATTAGGTACTCACAAGAAAACGTGCTGGAGAGTGCTTGATTCTAGTCTGAGACTGTAAGCAGGCACTCAGCTCAAAATTTCTGCCAGCTAAGGGCATTGATTACTGCTGTGATGCATATTTGGATGTGCATTGTCAGACTGTGCCAGAAAAGCTTACAAGGATAAAGTTTAGGACTCATGTTTTTTTCAAGCAGAATTTAAGAAATACCACTCAGCTAAATAATGCATCTCAAGCCTGGGACAGATAAAGCCTGGATCTAAAAGAGGAGTCACTCAGTTCTCTTGCCATACAAAAAGGTTCTAGACAAACATTCTAAAAGCATGCCTGAAGTTAGACTTTCAACAGGTTCATCAGATAGCTATGTAAAGCTTTTTATTTTCAGTAGCTGAGCTCTAGATCTATAAAGGCAGATAAAGGCTCCCAACCTAGAAGGGCTCAGGAAAGCTCTACAAAACCTCTTACAAAACAGATCAGCCCCCCCAACTCCCCCAAGGGCTGGGGTATATGGAGGTGCAGGAGGCCCTAGAAGGGGTCCCTGCAAAGTTCTCTATTCAGAAAGGCTCCATAAGGGTGCTAGATCTAGGAAAGCATGCTGAGCTAGAAAGGGTGGCAAAGAAGTGCTAGACAGGCTCTAAGAAAAAGCTCTAAAAAGCTTTCAAGCCATCACAAGAAAAGCAATATCTAGTGAGTCTCTAGACATACTCCAGAAGCAACAGACACCTGTGTCCTGTCCCCTCCCAGCTCTTGATCTAGAAAGGCCTGAGATCTACAAAGGTGCTACATGTCTTCAGGAAGGCTCTTAACTCCTATAGCAAAGTTGTAAATCTCTGGATCTCATGCTCTTAGCACTTCCTAGATCTAAAAAACAATAAGAACAGGGCTAGATCTAGAAACATCCTTTTAAAACATCATCTTTTCCTTTAAACCAAATCCAAAGACTTGACCAAATAGCATCAGTTACAAACCCTTCTGGTTGAATGGGACCATACAAAAATAATTTCACAATTACATTAGTTCCTTAAGACCAGGCTACTTCAACCAAGTTTGAACCACTTGACCTCTCCTGATTCCCCTGATTTTTGGCATACCTTTCATGAGCCACCCAACACACTTCTTACAGTTCATGGTAGTAACGGCAAAAAAACATGTTAGTTTTGTTGTCACTATTGACATTGACACAGAAATATAACTGTGAACTGGCAAGAAAAATAGAAGAAAAAAGAAATACATATGGATGGAGGACCTAAAGGGTTTTACATCATATCATGACTTTCTCCAGTTCTCACCAGAGACAGCTACATGCTGTTCAGTTCCCTGTTTTGCTTTGAGCAGTTGATTGAATGGCTATTGAGTGATGCTCAGACATTTATGATTTTCCTGCAACGTGACCTACATTGCTAAACTTCATAAATTTATTCTCCAAGGCACTGTATCATTTTGCATGCCATATCCCTCCCAAAGGAACCTATCAGCGGGAGATGAGGCCCAGTTTGTAAAAGCTGAATGTCCTTCAGACATTTTTAGCTAATTTGTTTGTAAATGTGAGTGTTATTGTCAGAGTAACATACTGCATAAAATGGTGCTCTCTATCATTCTGTTTGCCTCTCTCTGTGGCCTAAACTTCATAATGCATAGCTATAAACATCATCTCTGTATGGCACTCTACAAATGGATACAACTGATTTTTGTCTTGACATTTGCATATATTTTCCTCCACTGACATTCTTTTATCTTGGCACAAACAAGGGTAGAAAGGATGCTGAAGAAAGCATGGTATCATGAGGAGGAGAAATCAGGCATTTTCAGCTGTCACTGCCCAGGCTGCAGCTCCTGCCACATTGCTCCTGTCACATTGCTCCTGTGATTGTCACAGCTTACTTTCAGCAGCTTGTAAGCATAACTCAGGGCAAGCTTAGTGCTAATAATGATACTGGAAATATCACTAATACCTTCAAAGCAACACTTCTTGGTACTAAAACCTTTTCAGTCTTTGTTTATAACCAGCTTTGAGACCCAAGTAGTACCCAGAGAGCAAGGGAACAACACCCTCAAGAGTTCCCTTGTGCTGACATGCTTCAAAGTCCTGCCCTTTGTAAGCTGTTATTATTACAGTGTTGTTTTGACAGGCTCTGCAGACTTCCAGTTCCCCTCAGCACCTGGAGCAATTTGCAAGCCAGAAGTATCGCTGTGTGGGCTTTTTTGATCCCCCCCTTCCATCCTATCCTGCAGTGCAATGCTCTCTTTCAATCATACAACCATACCCATACTTTTTTTTTACAGCTCTCAAATGCAAAAGTTTGCAGCTATGTAAAATTCCAATGACCTGATGATAGAATTAAATGACTATATAGCTTTTTTTCCACTTACACTGATTTTATGCCTTTATTTCTTTAAGCTGTCTCCTGATCTGCGCTATTGTGAGGACAGACCAGGAGGTCAAAGACCAGCCCTCACTCCTCCAAGATGCAGGGCAATCTTCTTCTGGCCTTGTCAGTGCAACAATTTCTATCCCAGCAGTGTGTGACATTGCTGCAGGATGGACACCACCACCTCTGGTGTCTGCTGCCCTTAAACCTGCCCGCTGCCCTTAAACCTGCCCTATACCCAAAACTCCAGACTTGTGCCAGTCTGTTTGGTCTCTCTTCCCCTAGCAATGTGCAGCATTTCCAAATCCCCAAACCAATATGAAAGGCCTGAAAGCTCAATTATTACTATCACTCATTTTATAACACATAAACCCCATTAGATCTGTGGGAGGTCCTTTACCCCATCGATGTGTGAAGGGTTGGTTGGTGAGAGCAGAGCAACATTTACACAGTACCCTGACAATCTTAAGCAAAAAATTGGCTCATGTAGGAGTTACCTCCATCAAAGCAGATATGTCTTAAATCACTGACAGGCCTTGTTATTAGTGGATGCAGATGAACAACTGGTTTAAAAGAGGGCACTGCCTGCTTGGTCTGCCTCTGCATGCTCCCATCATCATCTACATTCCCTCCTCATCAGACCTTTGGGACTGGACTCCAGGATACCAGGGACAAGCTTTTGCTACCCAATTACTAATGGTTAGTTCTGCTGTATATGTAGAAATCATATATACATATATGTATATAGACATAGTTATATATGCATATATAGGTATGTATTATGTGTACATATATTCTTCATGCATATATTTTGTCCTCTATGCCTCCTCAACAGATGACAAATGTCAGATGTAGTAACCAATCCATCTCAACCCACTGCAGACTCCCACCAGTCTGGCAAAGCTGCACTAAACATTTTCAGCAGCATAATTCAGCACAGCAGATACAAGGCCACCGCCTTTGCTCTATATACAGAAGAGTATACAAAGCAAAAAGTAAGAGAAAAGTCATGAGCAGAGGTCTGTCAGGTCTCCTTCACTTCACCATCAAGTGTCTAACACTCCTTGCCGCAACAATCAAAGAAAAGGATGCAATAGCTGAAAGATTTGATTAAGATGTGCATAGTCTTTTATTCAGTAGTAATGCATTATTTATGGCAGATAATTGAAATAAATTTCAGGTGACCAATACAAAAAGAGAACTTGGGCTTTAAGGAAGGAATTGCAGTGTGACTTCATCGTATGGCATCCCGTTTCTATGACTAATATTTAAATTCAGTGATAGAATAATTTGATAAGAATATAAATTAGCTGTGATGAAATCCCCCTGCTTTCTGTTTGATATTCTGAAAATCACATTATACACCTACAAGTTTGATTCATGAGCTCTCACAGACTTTTTCCACCTCAGATCCTAATCCTATGAGCCTCTTGCCTCACAGTTCCTGTTAAAAAAAGGCTACTTAACCTCTCCTCTACCACTGGGAAAAGATTATTTTATCTTCTACCCAAAGATCTTTTTGAAAGAAGGTTTTCAGCTTGGTTTTTCTTCAAAGTATGGATACTAGTGACTGCTTGCTCCTATATATGTCATAGCTGGAATTATCTGGTATAGGCTTATGGTATCCAAAGACTAACAAAACTGAGGCAGGGGCCACTCACATTTGAAAAGGTTTGAAAATGCCTTAGTAAAGGCTCTGTTGCTACACACTCACTACTATGCTTTCAATTAAGCTTGGAGTAGCACCCAGCGGGAAGCTCTGGTTCCAATGAAGTCAGTACTGGGGCCATGACTTCCACTCTAGTTAACTTGTCTGGTACTACAGCAAAGCCAGGGATCAAAGAATGTGAAATCAAGCAGCAGGAAAAAAAAAACCCAACAGAGAATAAGATGACTTTATACTGGAAAACAATAGCAGCTTCTCTGGGCTCTTTCATTGCAGCAAAATTAGAACAAATAATAATAATGTTTTCTAAAACCAAGAAAAGCTCTGAAAGTCCTCTTTCAGAAGGAAGACACACAAATAAAGGAAGAGCAGAAATAAAAATTAAAGGACCTATAAATTGTCATTTCTGCTTGGTGTGCTTTTTGTTCAGTAATTTCATGAATACACATAAAACATTTCCATGAAATACTGACAAACACAGTTCAGAGATTTAGAATATTTGTTCTGCATTAATTACATGTAACTAGAACAGTGCATCAAAAGCCTTGCACAGGTAAAGGACTAAAAACTAATCATGAGCATGTGTAGTTTTGCAGTACTTTGCTACAGTGGATACAAAGTGCTTTGTTTTTTATAGCATGCAGCTTTCTAATACAAGGAGTGTGTTATGCACCTAGTGTTAAAAAAAAAGCCAGGGAGAAAGCCTTTCGTGCTTTCTGCTTTTACATGAATGCAGTGTATACTGTCAGATACGTAGAGAAACACCTAAAGGGATAGTGTGTCTTCCTCTGACCTGCAATAATAATTAACTAATTGGCTCCATGTAATCCTGCAGTTGCTTTGTAGTATCTTATTCTCAACCTGGCTTTAAAGCACTTTAGCCTTGAATCAATTTGGTTTTTATGCTGGCAGCTCTCTCCCCATTTCCCACCCATTCATCATATCATATTCTTGTCTTTCATATTTTCCTTTCCTTCCTCCAAACATACCCAGTGAAAGTTCTGTTCAGGCTGTGTTTGCTCCAATGAGCAGACCCTCATCGTTGCTTTCAAGTGAGGTCACCATGTCCTGGGAGCTTTTTGTTCTGCTCAAAAGGCTTCCACAATGCCACTGAAGCATATTGTGCCTGTGCAGATGCTGGTGGGGAGCGCCTGCAGCACTTGTGACTGTGGAAGCAATGTCAACGTTGCATTTTTGAGATACGTATTACATTTTCAAGCAATTCTGCTCATCTTTACTCCTGCTTTCTAGCGTTCTCCCTCTCACTTCACTATTTCAAGTAGGTCATCAACAGCACTACGTGCTGTTCTCTCCCCTCTCCTCCATCATTCAAAGTAGGCTGTCCAGGACACGGCATTCTTGCCATGTGTGGGTCACCTTTAAACCCTGTTCTAGAAATCCGCTTTTAATTTGACCTATGCAAGCAAAATGCCTACGTAAGTAATTCTGTCACATTTTTATAAGGGAGCAAAACATTTTGCAGTGTCACTGAAGTTTATGTGAAGCAACACAATATAGATGGCTCCCTCATGTAGGGAACTGCTGAACAAAGGCTGATGAAGTGCAAATGTCAAGAAAAAGTCTTCAAACCAGACCTTTCATTTTGGAACACAGCAGTGACAGTTATTAACACCATCAATCAGGCCAGAGCTATTACTCTGGCACAGACTCGTGTTTAGTGGGACTGACATCAGCACGAGAACAAGGCCATGGTTACAGGCTAAGAGGAACCTCTTGGAATTCATTTTCTGTTGCCTTGCAAATGTCTGGTCTCTGCATTTGCAGCAACTGTGCTCAAGATTGGTTTAAACAGTTCCCAAATACTAATTGCTACCACTTGCACAGATATAAATGACTGGGGGTTCAGAGTAGTGGAAATTCAGCCTACATATTTCTCATGGGAGAAAAGATACAGGATGAAATTGTAAGATGGTAGAAATATCTGCTAATTCTCTCAGTTTTCACCAAAGCGGCGGAGGCAGAAAAGCACTGAAGCTTATCACTCAAGCTGAGCTGAAGTGTTTTTGCTTTCACACAAAACCTCCCACAACATCAATATAACTTCTATGAACACTGGATCTAATGAAGTCTGGATTCTTAAGAACAACTGTCTCATGGCTGACTGACTTGGGAGTTTAATAAGATCCAACCACCAAATGAAGCTTTTTCTGTGAATGGGATATTTATTAGATCCTGAGTGGAGTCTCTGGAGTTTAATAAAAGAAAGTTCATGAAGCAGTATTTCCTTTAGAAAGCACATTTTAGGTCTCTCTTCTCCAATTGGATTAATATTTTTTATGGGACATATAAGAATTTAATTGCTGTGAAGGCTGGTGTTCCTCTACAAATCTCTTTGAAATTGGCCCAAGATTTCGGTTTACTGTGAGGAAAAGAATACTGACAGACGGACAGACATGCCCACATAATGTGCTCTCATTTGCTAGCAGTAACCAGGCTAAAAAAATCCTGTATACTCCAGGGATGCAGCAAACACTAGAGGAGTGTGCACATTTGAGAAAAAAAGAAACCTAGAGATGTGTCCGATCTAGACTAGGTTAAAGCCCAAATTCATTGGGCAGTGAAACAGAATGATGATCCTCTTTGTTGTCCTTCTTTCCCTCTCCATCCCAGTCTTCTCCCTTAGCACTCCTGTTGCAGCATGTGGCCAGGATGCTATTCTCTCATCCAGTCACTGCTGGTGCAAGTTTAGAGAGTAGTGAGCAGTGCAGCAATTCAAGAAGCCAGCAGAAGTATTTCAAATCAAAGCTTATGTCCCTGATTTAGAGTACCTATGACAGGCTTCCTATCCAAAGGGTATGGAGAAAACAAGAGATGCAGCAGCTTCAATTTGACAGAAGGAGATATTCAGTAGAACTTACAGCTCAACCCATGGGGCCTCAAGCTCAGATGCAAAAATATAAGGTTCTACATGGGTTTACCACTCATTTAATTAACCTACAACTAAAGAGTTTCCAAAGAACAAATGAAGAATGGGAGCCAGACCTAGAAGAAGCCAAGGACTGAGCAGCATGGGCACTCACCTGTAAAGTCACCATTTACATTCTGGGTGCTGAAGATTAGTGAGGTGAATATTAAAAATCACTGACCAAATGAAGACCAACACCACCTTTAGATATTCTTAAAAAATGTTTTCCCTTTAAATTTTAGCTCTTGTTCATGTTCCAGTATTCAGGATTCCAGAGGCACCATTTTCAACAAATATGACCAGCTTTATCAGAATGAAAGATACTGGAATAACTGATTTTAATATTGATGTCTGTTAAAATCCTGGCACCAATGATGGCTGAGTATATACACATCTATATTCATAAACCTAACTCTGAAGAAACATTTTCTTTAGCTTTGCTCCTTATTAACTAACTAAAGAACACTGAAATCAGCAGTACTGAGAAGAAAAGTCAGCCAAGTTTTGTACATGCTGAAATAGTACAGAGAATGCTGGCATACCATATAAACACCTCAACTAAATGTCCTTTTCCTTCTAAATTCAGATTAACTACCTCATAATGAAGTATGAGACCAAAGTAATTAGTCAGAGCTTGGTGATTTATTTGCCACAACTTACAATCTTTTCAACCCCAGCTGTCCTTCCCTCCCGGTTATGAATGCACAATACTACGCTTAAGAATGAGAAAATGGTGAATAACAAACACAGAATGATTAAGAAGAAGTGTTTCTGTCAAAACTGATATTGGAATAAATGATTAAACCCTTTCATAATCAATCCATTTATTAAAGTGAACGCCTTAAAGTGAAAGCTTGTCATTTATGGTAATTTTTTTTGCAATGGGCAGTTACTTTGTGTATTCATTTCAAGAGTCCATTTTTGTACTTTGGTAAATCAAGAAATACTGATTTTGAGCAAGTTTTTGATTTAATTGTCAGAACAAATTTAGCTTTGAGAATCTATTTTATCAACCTTTACATAAGTCCCACTAAACATACAGCTTGTGAGCAACCCCCATTCTCTTGATGTAAATGCCATTTGTAATTTAGCCAAAGCCCAATTTAAGTGGACACAGGACAAATTCCCTTTCCATTTATGTTTATGCTGTTCTGGAATAAACTCAGCCAGTCTTGCAAGGAAGTACAATTGTTTCTGACTAAGTAAAAATATCATCCCCTTATTTTCATTGATACAATTTCAGATCAACACGTCTGACTTCAAGGGGATGTGATTATTTCATAGGTTTTTCTGGCTACCAGCAACAATTTTGTAAGAAGAGTGTTGTGCAAATTTGATACTTTTCAGAACATGAATTCTTGGCATTTATTTTGTGTCTGGGCTTTACTGTGTATGTGAAAAACCTCTAAAGCACGGATGCTGTGAAAAATTTCAGTAGGTAGATTCACTTGAACATCCAAAACCCAAAGCCTCCAAAAAAAATGCTACCAAAAGCATACTGTCAGCAATATGATTTCACCTCCCAGTGACAAAAAATTACACAGGCAGTATTACTATACATAGACTTAGAAAATGAGACTGGCCACTTTTTAGGGACACTTTAATATGCCATAATTTATTACGTTGTTTAGAATATTTACTGGCCTGCGTTCACAATTTATCTGAAGATTGTCTCAATCTATATGCTAGAACATGTCTTGATTTCCCAGAATGCTGAAATATTGGCAAAGCTTTGAGAAATGTGCAGCAGCATTTTCCTGTAGGTGTTGCAGCATGTAAGTACCTGGATTGTTCATGGAAAAAGAAGTTTATTTCTGCTTCTATAAAGAGAAGGCCCTACCCCAGCTGAATTCTGATATCCCAAGAGCAATATGACGAATAATTTGGTCTATGAGATGATTTTTCTTATGCATGATTTTGCAAAAGACCCTTCTCCATGGCACTAGAAATACATTGTAGAGTGAGGTGAACTATAAATTTGTCTCTGGCAAGTAGCATACATATCAAAACCCAGGATTTTAGGGCTATTTAAACCTACTTACAAATTCTTGGCATATTTGATTTCAGCCCCCAAAGTTTACCTTTTACATTTCATTTTAATTTAAGAAAAAAAATCCCTGCTGCAACATTTTTGCTAAAGGGAATTTGCATTTTTTTAAAGAAATTAAAAACTATTGAAACTCACCATTTCAGGTTTAGTGAAGCATTTCATTATTGAGGAAAATGGTAAACAGAATCATAGAATAGTTAGGGTTGGAAAGGACCTTAAGATTATCTAGTTCTAATCNAATTAAAAACTATTGAAACTCACCATTTCAGGTTTAGTGAAGCATTTCATTATTGAGGAAAATGGTAAACAGAATCATAGAATAGTTAGGGTTGGAAAGGACCTTAAGATTATCTAGTTCCAATCCCCCTGCCATAAGCAGGGACACCTCACACTAAACCATGTCACCCAATGCTTCATCCAATCTGGCCTTGAACACTGCCAGGGATGGAGCACTCACAACCTCCCTGGCCAACCCATTCCAGCATCTCACCACCCTAACAGGAAAGAATTTCTTCCTTATATCCAATCTAAACCTCCCCTGTTTAAGTTTGAACCCATTACCCCTTGTCCTGTCATTACAGTCCCTAATGAAGAGTCCCTCCCCAGCATCCCTGTAGGCCCCCTAAATATTTGAACACAAATACACACTTGTGTATGACCACGTATTATATGGCCAGTAAAGCAGTTGTCTGTACAGCCTGAGATGCAGATTACAAGGAGAAGGCAAGGGAGCAGACTCTGCAGCTGGCACCATTCCCTGCAATTTAGAGATATCTAATCTGGTTATTGATGCCCGAGGCAGTTGTTACACGGATCCAAGAAGCAAGTAAATGTGCTTCAGGCATGTTTAAGCTCCATGAAGCACCATGGCTCCTGCCCGCTGATGTGCAGTGATGGAGCACAGCCCTCCAGCCAGGAGGAATGCTTGCTGCAGTGGGCTCCTGCTCAGCTCCTGCAGAACTGGTTGTCCTGCAAGAAGAGGTGCCAGAGCAGAAGCCAAGATACCCAGAAGCTGAATGATCTTAAGACAATTACTAGTTTAAGCTTGGGTTTAGCACAATTTAGCAGTTGACCCTGTTCTGCTTTACATGGAATAACTAATGTGTCTACCAGAGCAGAGAGAATAAAAAAGCCTGTTTATTCCAGAATTTGGAACAAGGAAGCTAAGGTTCCCCTCGCCATATTTGCAAATACTTAAGGTGTAGTGGCATGTGAAATGGAACATGGACACATTTTTCTGTTTTGACTCTAGTTATAAAATCCCTGAGTGCTTCCATGGCAGCAGCACTAGATTCTATTGTTTGTCCCTGTGAAATCTGGTAAGAACTACCCAAAATGCTGACCCCACATTCTTCATGTATGCATGAAGATTCATACAATCTCCATACAAGATTATAGTCACCTGCTATTACTCAAAGTCTACTTAGAAACGAGGAACAAGCTCTCACCATTGTTACGCAGTGTTTTTTAACTGTGATTTCCTAATTATGAAGGACTGAGGAAAGGGTAAGGAGAAAATGAAATGCACAATTAAGTGGATCCTGGTTATTAGCTTACACAGTCCATAATATAAATTTAGAATGCTACTTGGAGGCCTTAAGATTTTTTCAAGTAGAGGATTTCTCTCATTTGAAGCTAATTAATTCAGGCATTTACTGGCAAGCGCCAATCCCTTACCTGTGCTATCTGTGAGTGTGGAGCACTGACTGGTCAAAAGTACTATTTATGTTTCTTCATGTTCATCTTTGTATCTTATTTACCACAAATTAGAGATGCAGTAAGTGTCTTTTAGTCCTATTCCTTTTACACTGCTCTTGAAGTAAGAACTGAAAGGCACTTTGAGAAATATACTGAAATGCAGTAGCTTCACTACAATAGTGTTGTTGTCTAAATACTTACCGTAATGCTTCTGCTTGATTTATAACAGACTTAGATGTAAAAAGAACATACATTTTTTTCTATTAGTAGTTCAAGCAAGTCAGCTCTTAATGCTGGACTAAAGGAAAGCACTTCCAACTTCTGATAAAGTCCTTAGATGAAGTACCTCAGAACAGCAAGCAACTTTCTAAAGCAATATTTTAAATAGATTATTTTTTATATAAGCCCCTCTACACATTCAGATGCCATTTTCTAGAAAAAAATCAAATGTACAATTTTGCATTTATATGGTACACCTTAAAGTAATTGTGTGAATGGAAGATCCACTCCATATGGTGCAGTCCAGAACTAACTGATGCATCCAGCATATTCTTATATACGATCCTTGTAAAAGAAACTAAGTTATCTGTCTCCACAACATTTAGAAAAGTGACAACACATGAAAACCAGGTGTCTACCTGAGTGATGTCCATTCCAGAGTCACAGCTCAATGGCTGGGTTGATGTGAGGCCGTTCGAACCTATTATTGTTGTGATCACACCATTCTCATCAATTTTCCGAATCATGGTTCCGTCAACGAAGTAAATAAAGCCATGCTTATCTACAGTGATACCTGGATGAAGGGAAAGGGTAAAAAAGAGTATTAGTACTGACATTATCTAGATTAAAAGGTATAAGCTTAAAATGTTCCCTTTCCTCCTAGAAAATCTACTGATTAAAAAAAGTATGACTTTTTTTTTTTCCTGCCTATTACTTCTCTGAGGCTTATACAAACTGCATATAGAAAGATAACACCCATATATCAGACTGTCTCTGACTTACAGAGAAAGAGGGAAAATATGAGGCAGAAACAGAACAAAGCAGCAGAGGTTTTGCTTGTAGTGTAATTCTAAATACATAGAATTCTATATACATAGAATTAAAGCTCTTCCATAACTATTTCATGTCCATTCCAAAGTGGGACAAGGCTAGCTTTTCTAAAAACTTATCTTGCAGTTGATTCTTCTTCATGTCCATTTTCTTTATTCTCACGCAGGGGCAAATTTTTTTATTACTGTACTTTCTGAATTACCAGTGCCTGAGCAAGGAAGCCACAGAAAGCAAGAGAGACTTTTGTTCTGATATGTGCTATACATATAAGTGGTGCAAACTGGCCTCTGCTTGGCAGGCAGAAGGAACGTCTGTGCTGCAGAATGCATTTCAGTGCAGCATTGCCCAAGAGGATGGTCATGTACTGGAACCAGCTTCTTGACAAGAATGGGTTTCAGCAGGAACTAGTGCAGTTCTCCACCTCTGGATCTCAGTAGCTCTAACACCATTGCACTGCACTGCTCAGGAAAGATGGACCCTAGAACAAATGTGAGGGCTAGGCAAAGTACATGGTCTTCTGTATCTCAGTGGGGAAACTCGCATTAGCAGTGTGTGGTATGGCCATGTCACATCTCATACCCAATCTTGTTCTGTCCCAGTCTAACAATTTCTACCCAGTTCTTCCTACATTCAATTGTTAAACTCTTCTATATTGCATGAATTGTAAGAAAGATCTTTTTTTCCCCTGAAATGTTGAAAATATAGCTAGAAAAGCACTTCTATTCATGTTAGGTTTGTGAAATCCTTTCTACCAAGACAGCTCAATATTTTGCCTTTTAAACCGCTTTATAATTTCCCATTTAAAGTTGCATAACTTTGCAATTATAGCAGCTGTCGTGCAAAGCCAAACTATTTTAATAATGAATTTATGTTCTGCTACACAGAAATGAAAGACAGAGGACTTGAACAGATGATTTGGACAGTGGCTTATATGGTTCTTGTTTTTTGTCCCTTGCATCTAACACAACCCAAGACAACATGTACTCTGAGTTGAGAAAACTGCATGCCAGTTTAGGTTCTCACACAGCAATTCCACACACCATTAAAAAAGAAAGAAAACTCAAACTGAATTTCCTCACCTCCCAGCCCCATTTTCTTATATTTCTTCAAATATAAGCAGTTGTAACTGGAAGCAAGTGAGAGTAAGCAGGGAGCAGGATGAGGCAGCCCTGATGGGGAACTTACATCTCCCATGGGACTGGGAGAAGAGGGGTACTGTTTCCCCAGCCGGGTAAATAAATCTGTGCCTGGCAGGTGGAAATGCCTGGGGACTAATTCTGAATTACATACGCATTTGAGTGTCATACACTTTCTCTTATAGTGTTAACACCAAGTGGCAGGGTCCCAAGACAAACTGCCCATGACCACTTATTTTCTAACAGAAAGCAGGAATAATGTCCACACCACTTTCTCTACCACAGCAGGAGATCAGCAGGTGCTCAACTCTGCCCTGTGCTAGAGCAGGGTCACCTCCTCTGATGGAGGGTTTCTGTCTCATACATGGACTGAAAGGGAGGCACTGAGGCTGTGAGGACTTGCAGGGGGACAGCCTTTCGGGTACACCCTGCCATCATGTCCCCCACTGCCCAGTCAGTTCCCATCCAGAAGTGTCTCATAACCACAGGTGATGTTTAGGCACCATGCAAAGGTCTGAGGGTATCATCACAAAAAGCATCCAAAGGCCACAGCAGTTAATTTTAGTGTCTAGCACTCCTATTATGTCCAGTTGAAAGGACATCAATCAGCACAGTGTTGAAAATTAATTCTTTCAACTGTTAATTCACTACATTCATTTGGCTATGAACTGCTGTGAGAAGAGCCACACTGTCACCCTCTCCATCCAGGACAAAAAATGCCCATGGACTGCTGAAGTGCTGCAAGGTACAGGATTAAGATACATGACTTCATTATGTAAAATGGCTGATCACTGAAATACCCAATTTTCCAGGACAGATGTCACCTGTGGGATTGAAATCAACCTGGAAGGGCTGGATGGATTAGCTGGGGGAATCAGGGAGGTTATAAAAAGGCTGGAGGAAGAGTCAGTAGCTCAGGGCTTGACTCCATGCCAGCCCAACAGCACATACATTGTGCCTCCTCTGCTCCCTTAGAGGATCTTTACTCTTTAATTAGAGAGCAATGGTGCTTTCAGAAGTTACAGAGCAACTGGCAAGCTCCTGGCTGTCGTCTGCTTCTGAAAATCCAATTATAAATCTGAAAGGCTGAAGGTGAGCCGAGGTAAAGAGTGCATCTGAGGAGCAAGAGGGTTTGTTTTAGTGTTGGGGAGGGTGACCTGTGCATTCCAGCTTTGGGGAAGGGGTGGTACCTCTGTCTGTCTCTCATGCACACTAAAGAGACTTTTCGCTGAAGAGACCTATACACACAAAAGGCCAGAATTAGGGATGCCCACACGGCTGGAGCTGAGGGCCAGTGCCTCCTCAGAAACAAAGGCTAGATGTGTGAACTGCAAAACCTCTTTTGATACAACTGAGCTGCTAAAACATCCACCCTAAAACCCCAACCAAAGCAAAAAGAAACCTGGCCTGGTTATTAATGACCATATAAACAATTAATATATAAATCTGATGTGGTTTTTCCCAAATTATTCTGAGGGAATGCACATGGCAGAAGCCAACAAAGCAAACTGTACTGAAAGGACTGCACCTTCTGTGCTGCATCTAGAGGTCTGCATAGGTTTTCATGACAATACTTAACAAAGGCCAGAGTCATGAGCTGCAGTTTTGTCTGTACATGGATAAATCTCTTCAGAAAAGGAGAAGGGCTGCTACAGTTTGGGGCCCTACCATAGCACAGGTAGGGCTGGGCCCTCTTGCCTGGGCTCACTCCTACTCTGATCAGCTTTATGCTGTAAAGATGAAACATGCCAAGAGATTGATAAGAAGGGTTGGATCCTTGAGGTCCCTTCCAACCTGGTATTCTATGATTATTAGCAAATGGAAAAGCTACTAGGAAATTGTTTGAGGGTTTTCTCTTCAGGTATACATAAAGGTTCAATCCCAGCCTCCTGAGAATCTCTTCAAGAATCCTTTTCGTAAGAAAAAGCAATGCAGGACTGCTGTGATAGGGAAGGACTGAGGAGAAAGGATCATCCTATGTGATGCTTGTGGTGTGCATGCAGCTCTGATTGCTGGGGGTGCTTCTAGCCTTACTGCTATTTTACTGTGGAGCAATATTAGATAGGATTTGATTTGCTTTCCAGTATGGCTCACAGGCTCAGATGAGAAACTACAGCACATGTGCTGTGTCTTAGTCTGTGTTTGCAGAGGGGTGGTGCTGCTTTGTAAGCAAAGAGCTGTGCTTCTCACCTGGGCAGTGAAGCCCTGGATCAGATCCCTGCCATAGATAACACAGTGCCAGGATCTATCACTATGGCAAATGCTTCTTCTGTTTTACACAATTTCCCTGTGAACAGATGGCTGTGTTGGCTGCAAATCCTCCATTATATAAAAATCAAAAATTATGCTGCAATGAAATAAAGCTACTCAGCTGTGCTGCTGAATGGGTTTCAAACACTGACCATGTAAGAAAACTAAACATCCTTTAACATTAATAGTGTACATTTTGCTCTTCAGCCATTGCAGAAAAGCTATCTATCTGCAAGGGAAGTACATCTGCCAGTGTGATAGCATAAACAGGCCCATGTCTTCAGTATTTGTACTAAAGATGAGAAATTCCTCATACTTCCTAATAAGCAAGTTTCAAGTACCAGTGTTCAACAAGAAACTACTGCTTCCAGTCCTTATGTATACTAAAACATGACCTTACCTATTTGAAAAAAATATTTAGCAGTTATGTCTTGTTGACAAATACCCTGTACAAGGCATTCACTGGAAAACAAAATATGGATTTGTGGCTAAACTGTCCCAATTTATTCTTTATTAGAGCTGGATTCATTAATGCTCCTGTCACATTGTGCATAATGCTTCATGTAATCTGTACTCCAAGAGCTTATTTTTAATCCTTTTCTGACGTACAGTGTAATGCAGAATCAAATCACATGTAGCACTTCAATTGTGCTTTAATCACCAAGGAACTTGGAGAGGAAACATGCACATGCTGAGTGTAATGAATTGCACTGAGTTTAAGTATGAACACCGTTCACCCCACCAGTGAGTTAAAAAGGTCATTTTGGGGTATCTTTTCTTTGCATAGAGCATGAGATATAGTTTGTATTAAACTCAGTCTGAATTTTTATATTTTTAATGGAACTATAGAACTAAACTGTATGCCCAGCAGATGCTGTCTTTGGGCATAGATGTGACCTATTGCACTAGTGACAGACTTACCTTGCTTGCATATGAGATTACTCATTAAACACTGATGTCTGAGTAAGGACAAAATAAACTTGTGCAAGGATTTAATCTTGTGGCTGAGAACAATCTCTTTTTCTGAGTAACATACTTGCGCTGAAGGACTGGTTTTAGTCTTCTTTAGTCACTGGAACTGCCTTAGGACTAGATTTTATACCTGAATGTAAAACAGTTGCTCTTATGAACATTAATGTCCAATAGGTTTATGTGTAGACATCTCTGAACAATAGTTATAACACTTAGGTCTTTTAATCAGTACCATTTAAATTCTGTTAACTAACATTAAAAATGAACTCTGCTGGTGCAGTCACACATGGCTACTATGTATCATCACTATAGAAAAGCTCTGCAGAAAGAAATCTGCTCTTTATAACTGTTTTCTGCACAAAGTAGTACTTAGTGGATGGGCTGGGTACAACCATGTTAAACACAGAAGGCTGACTATAACTTCTCTGTTACAAGTTCTCAGGAATGATTTCAATTGAAAGATTAATTCCATTGACAGATCTGCCTCAGTGCACATACCTATATGATTACAAATGCAAGTAACACTTGAAAGCAAAGTGATCACTTTTGTCTGTGGTTCTCATAGGTATAAATCCAAAATATGTATAATTTCTAGACTGAAAGATCAGAGGTATAATAATTCTGGCATTTCAACATTAATGGAGCTAAGTTTATATCACTAAAAACATGTATTAAAAGTAAAGCAGTAAATTCCCCTTTAAGATATTTTCTTTTCTTTGTTTTTTCCCACTGCCACCTTAGTCTGCACTTGCATTCTAAGAGACTTTTTGGGAGCAAATCCTCTTTGAATGCATCAACAAAGAGCAGCTAGAGCTATATGTTACCCACCTATGGAAATTCTACTTTACAGTTTTCTCTCAGCTAAAAACTTTGCAAATGAGCATTTTACACTGAAAACTTCTAATTAAACTTCTGAAGAATTTGAGAAAGAACATCTAAAACTACTGGTGAGGGCCGATAAAAGAGAATGCCACCTTCTGCTGAAGAAAAACTGTATTTAGAAGGAACTTGTGATTCTCATAAAACTTTTAATAGGAAGAAGTGCATCAAATTGGTTAATTACCATTTTATGGTGGTAAAAGGGCAAATTACATGCCATCCATTTCCAAACTTCTAAATGTCTCCGGTGCTTTTAATTAAAGCTGCCATCGAGAAACTACTAAAGCAATTTTATGCAATTAGTTATTTATAGGTTACCATAATATACCACTCAAAATATGATTTGCAGTCTGTTGCTTTGTGATCTTTGTCATCTTTACTTCATTACTGTCACAGTACCAGCGGCAAAATATTCAGCAGTTCTTTGTCAGCTGGAACATGACTTCAGCATTTGCACTCTATAGTGATGTTCTCTTTAGATGCATAGCAGTAGAGCTGGAGCATACAGCACTTTTAACTAGCGACTGCAAATGAAAATATCCTTCTTCCAGTCTGAGACATGATGACTGGGGTCAGACTTACTGCTGACAGAGGTGAGCAGAAAAGTTACACATTCACACAAAAGTTGGATGACATTTACGGAAAGTTGCTGTCCAAAAAGTTTATCTTAAATGTTCTATGAGATTCCCAGACTTCTGAAATCACAGGTGGCTAAGACTAGGAATAAATTTTGCTGAATCAAAAATGGCATGAGATGATTTTTTTTTCTGCTGTTCTATAATGCATACATGACAGCGATTCAATGCTGCAATCACCCTGGCTTCTCTACTTCTTATACTTTATATATTGTTAATGAAACATCTCACCCCATTCTGCTTTCCTTTTCAAATGGTATGGAATGGTTGAAAAGATCTTAGCAATTTACAGAATAGCAAAGATTGCTGAATAAATGATTTCCAAGCAGGTCCTGTTTTCACAAAAGGCTGTGTTGGGAATCTGGTGTACATCCTAATGAAGGTAACAGGAATCGTTTAGCTGAGCAGGAGCATGCCCTGAACAGGCTACTATCATATGACAAATGTAAAGGTTTAATCTGAGCAGTTGTTCTTACAGCTTTCCTTACTTTAGAAAGTATTGCTGAAGTTGGTGAGTAACAAGACTGATTATTTCACATGTAAGCTACTGAGGCACACATCTTTTCAAAACCATGATTTTTTTTTTTGGTTAGTGGTATTTCCTTAGTAATTTCAAGCAAAATGAATAAAACTACACTGCAGAACTGATTTTTAATTTAAACTTTCATTTGTACTGCTAGTTCATGGCCATGGGTCTGAGTGAAGAAGGTTCTTCCCTGCAGCTGTGTATAAGGTATTTTTATGCATGGGATTCAGAACTTCTACATTTCCCTAGTGCTTACTTTGAGGTCACTGCACTGCATTCAAATGCTCTTTACTCAATGTACAGCTTTTAATTTCTTGAGGCTTAGACTGTACACACAGCCTGCACAGACAGTGTGCACATCTACCTTCTAGTTCTAGAGTCCAGTCTGGAACCAAGAATCAGAAAGCAGACACTACGGGACCTCAGATGCTTAAATCTTTGGATTTAGTGCTGGGCTTCCCAAATGTAAACCAGTTCTGATGCTGAAGGTTCGATCATCAGAGTGACCTATTGTTTTCGCAAAAGTTACTTAGTTTGCATTTCCACCACAGCTCTCTTGAGTGAATGCTCTGAGTTGGTCACAGATACAAGCTAACTGAAATCAGATCTTGATCTAAATCACTTTTTTTAGTGTACTGACTGGGAGAACCTCTTGCTCAGGAAAATGTGGTAACTTGATTGTATCAGCCTCTCAATTCCTCTGTCAATTTAAGTCCGGGAAGCCAAAACTATTTACATGTCTAAAGCTGACTGATTTGAGACGTATTTAATGCCTTTAAAGCATTGGCCTTGCAGTGCTAAGTGGAACTCCTCCCAGGTATGTCTATTAATTTTAGTGCTCCTTACTGATCAAATACTCAATGACTAGTTAAAATCAGGACACTGGTCCTTAGTGTGTTATAAATACGAATCCAGATAGTGTTGGTGACTAGATGTGCCATAAATACTTTTTTATCAGTATATCCCCAAACCCAGCAAACAGAATTCCCCACCCCCAAATTAAAATATGTTACTTTTTAAAGTTCAAGTGATTGGGATTCATTCAGTGATTAATACCTTGTGAAGTTACTTCTTCATTTTCAATATCATCTTGTGTAATAAATGTGTTCAGCTTGTCACAGATCTTATTTTATGTCCCCACCTTGTATCATTCCACATTCTGCTTAAGTACTTGGTCATCTATTACATGACTCATTAGTCTAAGATCTCCACAGAATTAAGGTTGCAGTAAAAAATACATTGAAGTTCAAATTTCAACTACATCACCCATGCATGTTTAAAAGCATCTTTCAAAGTCATCTCAACATACAATAGTGCAAGATTAATGTTCACTAAGCCCCATCTCTAGTCCTTCACAGAGAAGTGGGAACAGACTGAACAAAGCTATATGTGATTGCTACTTGCAAAATAGAAGTTGTGGAAAATGGATCAAATCATAATGGATTAGTGTGACTTCATGATGTTTTCCTGTCTGGCTTCTAATTCCCCGCCACTAGGGGAATAGATAATGAGAAATAAAAGTTGATGAAAGATGTAAATCATTAAATAACAATCTAGAATTTTCCCAAAACCTACCTGTGTGCCCCCTGAAGTAGAAAAATTGTTTTGAATTCAAAAAAGTTAAAACAGCATTTAGAAAAGAGTATTTGAATTTCACCTTATTAACATACTTTTAAGGAGGCTACAAAACACAGTTAAGTTTCCCAAGAAATACCCACTATGTAACACTTACCAATCATGCAAATGGACAAACTGACTCATATAGATAAGCCCTTATTTGGAGTCACAGGCATCTGGTAGCAAAAATGAGATGACAGCTTTTGAGCTGTAACTAACCAAGGTGAGATGGCTGCTGAATGGAGTTCTTAGATATCACCTTTCTACCAAGTAAGAGATTTAATTTTCATTTGTAACAGGAAAAGAAAGGAATATTCAGAACAACAATAAGGCAAAGGGTGGGGGAGGAGGGGGAGAGCTAAAGATTTTTCTGTATCAGTTTAAAAAAATAAATGCTAATCTTGTCTGGTCATTGAGAAATGCAAGTGTTTATATCTAATAACATCTTGACAATTACTCTGTCTTATATGCATTATCATGTACCTATTTTTGCATTGTAAAAATGTCAGAGGTGAGAAATTGAAGCAATTAATTTACTTGAGGTCAAATAGTACATAACACTGTTGCTTTGTGTTCTATTAGTTTTTTAAACATGGATAAGATGTTGATGAGTCTCTGGACTCACCAAAATTTTTGTCAGTGTTTCTTGCCTCCAAGGCAAAATATCCGTATCCTGCTTGAATGTTATTCTGGTAGAAATGTGATGACATCTGACTTGACAATTATTCCAAGAAAAGCAAAATAAGTGATCCAAAAGAATCTCTCAACCGGTATTTAAGTATGTGAGACTTTTAGCTTTCTTAATAACAGATTTATGGGTACCAGGGAAGTACTTCCTACTATTTTCCAAGGTTATTCAAGTTTAGAGTAAACAAGGACAGGTACTTTCAAGGCTGTTAGGATAATACACAGCTAATTGTTCTGACTGTTGGTGACTACAGGTTAGTGCTGCAATTTGCTGTACGAAGAGGGCGTGTGGCAATTCACAGTTCCTTGGGATTAAAATCCAAACCATAACAAATCTGACAATTTCAAGCTGATATAATGTAGAGTTGATGCATACATCAAAAGCAGCTGGGAGCCGTTACCTGAATTTGCTGACATATGAGCCATTGTCTACTAACAGTTAAGTTTTTAATATTAGCTGGCTACCCCAGCACTCATGAATTGTAGTTTTATTCCTCTTAATTTCATTATGACTAGAACCTTCTGTTCAGGAAGCTGGCCATGAATGGGTATTTTTAAAGTAAGTACCATATTATAAATTTTAACCAATATACTTCCCCAATAAGAAAATAAGATGGAACAAGTAATTGTATTATAGTTAGATATAATCAATTGTAATCAGCAATAAAACAGTAATCATTTCCCTGCTGAAGGATCTGAAAACTTTTGTTTTCCTCTATTTTTAGAATTGATTCATTACATTAATTAGCTGCCTGAAGATTAACATTTATTTGTACCTACCTCACACTTACCTTCTATCATTAAAGACATGTTAAAGTCACTCTAATTACAACCTGTCTTTTGTTAAGCCTTAAACCAGGATTATTTGCTTGTCTTTGAGATGTTTCTGCCTGGATATACATTTAAATTTCCTACTGATATACAGCCATCCTTTATTAGCTCATGAAAAATAATCAGAAGTCTTCCTTAGAGCTAGTCATTAGGAGGAAGTGGTGTACTACAGGGGCAGCATGTTAAGCGCTGCTCAAGACTCTGCCATGGGAGCTGTTGAGTACCCTTTTTTCCAAGGATTTTGGTGGGAGATGAGGATGATTACGTCCTTTAGAGCACCAAATCCAGAGACTTTATCACAGTTCTAATGCATACTGCAAGGGATTAATTGTGGCACTGGTGGGGATTCAGGGCTTCACATGCATTTTCCCTTTGACAATATGGGATGTACTCTGGCAGGAAGGCTGCATCAAAATACAAATTCTGGGTGCAGTAGGTGAGATGCTCATATTTTGCAAAGTGCATTTAATAAGAAAGAACAAACTAGAGTTCCAAAGAAACTTGATTTTGCTGGCTGTCTGATTTGAACAGACCTGATTTAATGTGTATTAGTACCATTAACATTACAGGAATCACCTCAATGCATAAAATCTAAAAAATGGACTTTGCAATCATATTATCTGCTTAAAAATTTAATTAAATGCTGCCACCTCACAATCCAAAGGTAATAAAAGAGGAGTTTTTCCTTGTGTTGACACAGAAGAAAAGAGTATTTCAGAAGATGGAGCCTACTGCTCATGTTACTCCCTTATAAAGAACTGGTATTAAAATGTGAATGAGCTTTATGAAATTATTTGGCTTACTTATGGATGGTTAAATCATCAACTAAGACCCATTTTTGTACATGCAGTGCATCTGAATTTCTAAGTAACAGAGAGAAGTGACAGATGACCAACACCAAGTACTTCAGGTACACTCTTTTCTTACCTCTTGGACTGTTGAGAGAAGCCTCGGATGCCTTTCCGCCGTCTCCACAGTGGCTCTGGTCAAATGGGAGGCACTGATCACCCGTTCCTGCCACAACATCTGCGTTTTTGGGCAGATCCTTTGTTTCAACAAGAGATTTTGCTTTGTAGACTTTTCTGGTGTTGGTATCTGACAGGTAAAGGGATTCTGAGACTGGATCAACAGCCAAGTAGTATTTATGTGCAGGGCTTGTACTAAAATAGAACAGCATCAAAGTTAAATTGTTTTTCTTCTTAATCTTTCTTTGTGGCAGGATAAGTATTATATTCTACTTATCTGAAGACATTTGTTCAATGATTTGGAGATGACACAGGTTTAAGAGAGACCAGTTTTAATGTAGCTCATGCAAGTACAACTGCTAAGAAGGAACTGGTGCTGGCTGCACAGCCTGACCAGGTAGCTAGATATCAGTAAGCTTATGCAGGGAGTGGTATTGGTGGAGTTGGTCTGTCCATCAGTCCCAAGCCACCCAGTGTAAAGCTAACTGAAGTTAGGCTAGTTATAATTATTACTATCAAAAGCAAAGTCATTTTTCTATACCTGACAAGTCCTAGTGCTACTGGCACTGAAACCAATCCACAGGTTGCAGGAAAGCGAATCGCAGATTGTCTGCATCGGCACAAATACCCACTCTTGGTTATTTTTATCTGTTTCTACACCTTAGGAAATATGAAGGTGTGAAATATGGTGCCTTAATTCATGCCGACTGTATTGTCAGGAGCAAGGCAGAAGGCCAACTACTTGTCAGTGCAACTAGGCATGAATTAATGCACCATAATTCATGCACTGAAGTGCCTTATTGAGATTATAAAATACTATTCAAAAATATTTACATATGTTAATTAAATGGTGAGGATCATAAATTCTAATCAGAGAACTGGGCTGCATCTTATTAACCAGTGAGACTTTTTGTCTCTTTTTCAGTGCTAAGCTAACTTCCAGTTGGAGGAAACTGTCTAAGCACATGGCACATCACAGTGTCCTGAGCCTGGTGAAACTGCAGTGTGGTCCTCATTATAATGTAAAATATAAATCCAGATAGGTGTAGAGACATTTTATCACAGTTCGTTGGGCTAGACGCTGACCTGCCCACACTCCCTGAACTCTTTGTGGGATTTCCCATCTGCTCTATGGACCAGAAAGATTGTCAAATTCCTAATTATTTTTAAGAGACATTTTTATTAACATTTGTTAATTAACTAACACTTCAGATTGCTGCCACAAATTTAGGAAAGAAGTTACTGAGTTCTCTTTGTGGTGAATTTGACAACAACTGGTGATTTTCCCACAGCTGGGGAACAGATATGAAACCCAGTCCAAGGAAACATCATGAGTGAGAGGACAGTGGTATGATGACAAATGGGTAAGAGGATGAGGTAAAGGCAACTAATGCCAAACTACATATCACCAGTATTATAACATTTTGTTGAAAACATTAAGAATCATTTGTGCTCTGGAGTGAGCTCAGAGGAGACCAGGCAGACAAAAGACGACTTTAATGAAATACTTCAGTGGAAAAAGTTGAAAGGAAAATTTAAGATGTTAAGTAAACATTCTTTATCACGTAAAACCTGCAAAGAACCAGGGTTCATTATATAATCTCCTTGTGAATACATTTTCTGTCATCCTTCTTGTTACATTTAACAGACCAGCTGTTAGAAAACTCCTGATGTTTATGCTTAATGCCTTGCATAGGACAATATTTACATTTCAAGAGTATTGGGGAAAAATGGGAAAAACTTGCTATATATGCAGAAGTTTGCAATCCAGTCTATATCTGAGTTTATTTAAATTAGCCTATTTAAAAGCTGTATCAAGTAGACTAGGTTCTACAATGAATCTTTCTACAAGTTATTTCTATCCTGTAGTAAATATTTTCCCTGTAACCTTAAAGCCTAGTTTTCATTTTAACCAGTTAATAACTGGTAAGTTTTCTATTTCTTATTTAAATCTTGATGACAAGAGAAACAAAGGGGCTAAGTTTGTTTTTGAAGTAAAAAATAAGTTCAGTGGCCTTCTCTCTTTACTGATCTCCAAACTTTATCTCCTTTCACACAGTATTTTATGATCAGCAAGCTGGGTTTTTTTGTTTGGTTTTTTTTAGAGGGAGGCTTCATTCCTTGAAAGGGAACAAATCAAACCTACTTTAGTATAAATAAAGGTGAATTTGATTAATATTTGTATTTATTAAATTCAGAGTCCTTCTCTATATCCAGATTTCTAAAAGGACTTCTATAACACTGTTTCCTCATGCATAGCTCACATATTCCTATTCCTGTGTCTTTCTTACCTGTGTCTTGTGTCTCTATTCCTAGCAAGACAGATCAGTTCAGGGTTAGAAGAAAAAGAAAGAAAAAGACAAGAAATGTTAGTCACCAACAGAACTGCATTTTTTGCCTGACTGCTCCCAGAGCTTTATCCCAATAACAAAACGTTGTTTATCCTGTTAGTATTATTTCTTTCTCTCAAACTGCTTCCTTTCCACTGCCTGTGCATTGTCAAGTTATTTCTAAACGATCAGCACAAACACCATCACCAGCAGTGTTAGATAGCCAGAGAATCATGGCTGTTAAGTAAGAAAAATTTAGAGTATCAGTGTCCAAATTTTTTCCTGCCTTCCCCTCCAGCCCTGAAAATGAATAGAAGCTGGAGTCATAATTACAGGGGAGACATTAATGATGGCACAGACCCAGGCTGTGACCCGTGAGACAGCAGTGCCAGGCTTGCTCTTGTCTGCTTAAACCCAGTCACATCCTCTGTTACAGATGGGGAACTATTTAATTGTATTAATTTTAAAGAGGGTAAATCTATCTTCGGCCACAATTCTGTGCCTTGACACGATACTCTGCATATTTGCTATTGAGTTATGAGGTTTTCTTCAAAAATACTCTTCATGGAATATTTTAACTTTTTGAGAAAAAGCATGAAAAATCTCACAGTAAGAAAAATTAGCTCTATTCATTCTGCACTTTGTAGAAGCTCACTATGCAAACCCTGTTCTAAAGGCCACTAAGCTGCCTGTCTTAACTGATGACTTTGGAGGAAGCATAAGTTTTCCGATGAGTTTGTTTGACAGTTGGTGAGACATTTGATCACAAGGCAACCAAATATGGCTTCTTCTTGAAGTCCCAAGAGAAAAAAACCCTCACTGTAATTTTCATAGGCATTCAGCCAGGATTATGAGGCAGTCAGAGAAAGCCTATTATTTTTTTACCTTAATTCTAATATGCCAATTGAGTTTCCAGAGGGAAAGATCCGTCTGACAAAATTGAAGTCACCAATATACACGCTACCATCAGGCCCAGAAGCAAGAGCAACTGGGGCAAAGAGTTTGCTGTTGAGTGCAAGACCGTTGCAGTTGGAACAAGAGACGCTTCTTTGGTGTCCGTTGCCCATCACAGTTGAGATTACTGGTGGCTGTTGGGAAATGAACATGTTTTCGCCATTGCCTTTGTGTACTATTCCTAAGGTGAGGATAAAACAGACAAAAAAAGCAAATATATAGCATTTATATTCTGTATTTTTAGCTTATGCAATAGTCTAGAAGACCAGATTACCAAAACAGTAGCAGACATCATATTTTTTAAAGACTATCACAGGTTTCCACAGATCTCTTCTGGTTGTGTTCAGTCCCAAGCTTCACCATCACCACTCTGTTGATTAGTGGTTCATGGCTATTTTAAAAGCCAATATCATGAGGAGAATTCATGGTTGGTTAATGCTTTTACAAATTGACTGTTAATTGCAGTGCTATCTGATTTCTTGGGGATTACTACTTTAATATTCATTTTATTCATAAATTTTTATTAGGTAGCAGAGGAATTTCTTGGACAGTTTGAATATTTAATTAAGGGAGATTAATAGCAGCACTACTGTGCATTTTTCACAGAAGAGCACTGAGTGGCAGTACAAAATCAATATTCAAATTTAAACACAAGTCCTTCATGCTATATAAAAAGGTGCCAAGTGCAGCAAAGCCAACTTAAGAGTCAAGGCACAAGTGAATGTCTTACTAGCAAGAATATATTATGTTCTGTCATAAAGTTTAAAACAACTTTCCTGTGTGTCAGTATTTCAGCACTTCTCCACAGCATACACTGTTGAAAGTCCAACCGACTATTAGGTTGGTGATACCAGAACCAGTACATAGATACACAGATGTATTTTTTCAAGCTGATAGCTGTAGTGTTTAATTTAAACAACAATGTGGTAACATAGTTAAGAAGTACCTTTAAAATGATGTTATAATATGATTTGGCTATTTCTGAATGGAAGATTGATATTATGCTAGCTCACAGTCCAAAATATCTTATTTCTTTTCGTAAGCCCGATGCTTCATCAGAAAAGTGGCACAATTGAAGGAATAAGCACAAAGAAAAGTACTTTCTGGAGGACTCTTATGCATATTCTAGATGCTGCAGGAAGCATACGTTGAGGCACCTCTGAGTTTTCCCAAAGTACAGCAAATGCATTTATGTACTATTACCAACTTTTGTCAAACTATCTGAGGCTTTCAAGTAAGTCTGAAGCTCAGATTCTTCTTGGAAATTACTGAGTGTGCTGCAGCTACTTTGAAAGGGATTGCATTTTTAAAATATCTCTGAACAATAGAGGACAGACTACATATATTTGTTTGAACACTGGCTTGACAAAGCATCTTAAAAATACATCAGTAAAATTAATGGTTGCATCTTCCCTTACGTGCCAGATAAAAATACTACTATATGAAGATGATGCCCTTTGTCTGAAATTACCAATGTAAAGGTAATCTTCCAACTGCCTCATAGAAATGCCAGTAAATAATTAGGGCTCTGGAGAATATGTTTTGCTGTCAATAAATGCAAGCATGTGCTTAATTTCAGGCTTTTGAACTACCACTTTAATTTTAGTTAATGCTGTATTGCGCTGGGGCTGAAATTACCTTTAAACATAAAGTCCCTGTAAAACTACTCCTCATTCCCCCAGATAAATAAAAATGGAATCAATACACTTGCCCATCAGAAGGAAAAACTAATTCAAAGAATACTCTGAAAAATCGGTTAATAGCACATTCATTTGTATTCATGAGATATAGGTGCCTTTAAAAGGACTCTATACGGGAACTAGTATTTATGGTATGTGTTCTCCTCCTGATTATGAGAAATGCCCTGAAGATCTTCCAAACTGATCGAAACCTTTGTGTTTGTTAGAAAACACTAAACTCTAATCATGTCACAAATTAGAAGTGATCACACCTCTGAGCTGGAGGGGAAAAAATGTGGGAAAAGAGAAGAGGATGTGATTCTCTGTTAATCTAACAGTCCTACTGATGCAAAACCATACACACTTAAAAAGCTTCAGTTTCCAGTGACTGCTGCATTGGAACAATAGATGTTATTTTATGTCTATGCTGCTGGAACTGGATAACCTTTTTTAAATTTCTTTCTTTCAATTTTACTTACATCTGGAAATAGAGCACAGTTTTTACTTGCTATGGTTTCTGCATGTCAGTACTTGTATCTCCACAGCTTAGACTGTGCCATGAAGTGCAATTCTGTAAAACTGCATCTATTTTTACAACTTTTCTGTTTCACTTGGTTCACTTTGTACCATTTTTAAAATGAACAGCCTTTCTGCTGAGGGAGGCAAGCATAGCCACCCTGTGTCTGAGTACAAATGTGTACAGCAGTAGACTGGCTGGAAGACAAGGCTTAATGGCTGAAGTTAGGTATCATAGAATCCTAGAAGGGTTTGGATTAGAAGGGACAAAAAGTATCACCTGGTTCCAACCCCCTGCCACAGGCAGGGACACCTTCCACCAGAGCTGGTTGCTCCAAGCCCCATTCAACCTGGCCTTGAACACTACCAGTGATGGGGCAGCCACAATTTCTCAGGGCAACCTGTGCCAGGGCCTCACCACCCTCACAGGGAAGAACTTCCTAACCTAAATCTATCCTCTTTTAGTTTAAAGCCATTCACCCTTGTTGTATTGCTACATATCTTCGTAGAAGTCCTTCTTCAGCTTTATTGAAGGCCTGTTTAGCTACTGGAAGGCTGCTCTAAGGTCTCCCTGGAAATACAAGCTTTTTAGACTTGTTAATTAACCAACCAAAGTGCTTCTAGTTTTAGTTTGAAAACAAATTCATAATTTGCAAAAGAGAATTTTAGACAGACATTTATGTTACATTCCAATGCTATTTCTGCAGTTAATCCAGTGACAGTGTTTCAAAACCAGATGCAAGTTTCACACTTCTAAAAAGAGCAGCTCTTCATATATACAGAGGGATGTTTTAATTAAAAAGGAAAAATCTCAATATATTCATACTTGAGAAGGCTACTTATGCATTTCATTGCACTCATGGAGGCACGGAGATAAGTCTGAAATATATAATTCTAAGCTTGAATCATACGGTAGTCCTTATTTAGAGTACATTTTATATATCTGAAATAGAACAGCAATGCACAGGTTTCTAGATAAGACCTGAAGCACACTCATTTTTATCCTTTTTGTTAGCACAGCTCATTATTTGGTTTTGTTGCTTTAATACAAGCCTAGAGGCTGCTCTGTTAGGTGTGCACTAGCTATGGTACACTTATTGTTTTTCTACTCTTGCTTTTCTAGTTCCTATATATGAGACAGGCATGCATACAGAAAGACTATTATAATCACAAGGAACATCAGAGACATTACTGAGCTCTGGCTGGGCTGTGTCATCCTCACCAGAGATGCTTTCACATACAAACTGTAAACAGAAGAGACCCACTGATTTCAAGTCAGATGTGCTTACGCCCTCCCTGTCCAGACTGTATCTCTTTGAGTAATGGATAAAGATGTTTGTTTAGCAGCTTCCCCCCGGCTTCAGCTTTGATCATGCCCCAGCACAGCAGAGACATATGAGGAAGAAGAGCAGATATAAGAAACTGCATTCTCCCCATCCTCATTATTGGGCTGGGGTAGCGGCTGCAGCTTGGATGGTTTTGGAGGAGATAGTGAGTGGCTGGCAGGTCAGTGCTCTCTGGCATTATCAGCCTCACAGCTGAGACTGAGCTGGGAAGCAATTTGTCACAATATACCCTGTGCTCAAGAAAGAAATGATTTAGTCCTGCTCAGATTATAATTGTATACTTTACAAAATCTCAGAACATGTTAGTGCCTATGGGGTGAATTATAGTAGTAACCACTGCATTTAGCAGATAGTCATATAAACTGGAGTTACTGCCAGCAATTTAGTCTTGAAATTAAACTATGCAAGTGGTAAATTGGCACTAAGGAGTCAACTATGGGGCTCACAGTTGGGGGCTGAGCTGACTGAGGTCAGATTTCTCTTTGTGTTAAATGTCAATAGCTGGCATTTAAAAGAGACAATCTATACAAACCAATAAGACAGGGTATGAAACAATCGCTGTTTAAAATGTCAAACTATTTTAAATCAAAACAGAAATCCAGATAATTTACAAACTAAATCTGACCTTTTGTATTTGGAATATTTATACTGTAGCTGCGCATTCAACTGCAGAACTTGTAAAAACCTGACAGCCATACATCTGTGCATGAATCTTCATTAACAAAAGTTTGCAGATGGAAATGGATTTTAGTGGACTGACTCTCAGCTGGAGCAAATTGAGAGAACTTTACTGAATCCAGTACTCTGTTGATTTACAAGTGCTGAAATCTGACCCCAAGATTCTCTTCCCCCATACAATGAGATATTTGTTTATTGGCAAAAATAGTTTTCTAGTTACCATAATTTATTTACCAGTATTGTTTTAATAATTCAATCCCTCTAGTTCCTGATTATAGATATTAAGAGAGGGAAAGAAAAAACCCCAAAATAAAAGCAACAAGGAAACAGATTTAAGTCTCTATGCTTGAAGCATCTCTATGCAGGGTTAATGTTATGACACCAAAAGCATTTAGGTTTTTGTTTTTTGTTTGTTTGGGTTTTTTTTTTTTCCCTAATGCTTCAAAAGGTACTGAATTGCTTGTCTTGAAGAATAACTTTCTGTGCTTCTCCACAGAGTGGGTAGCCACAAAAGCTTCCGTATATCAGACTGCAGCGTGATTTCCCAAGTGCTACCTCTATCAGCCAGCCTGTTTTCACACATGCTTTGGCTCCCTACTGCTGCGATGCCACTAACTGATGCTAGTCACAGGATGAATTAGGGATGTAGACACTTCACTGAGTATATAACATGCTATAATCTGACCTACAATGGGGTACTTCTATACAACAGTGTGAGAACAAACCAAAATTAGTATGCCCTTTTCCCACCCACATGACCGCGACGTATTAGCAATTGTGAGAATTAGTGATATTAATGTTTAATACCTGGGAGCCAGAACATTAAAAATATCCTTTTGGATGGCATTTACTGTTCAGCTCTCAATAAATGAGGGTGCACATTCAAAGAGGATTACACATTAGGAAGTGTAACGCTTAAAATCAGAACAATTAATTCCTTTAAAATTTGTATTCTTCTTCTGCGTGGTCAGTTAATAAAGGAAGGACTTACCACTTTGTGGATTTAATACGTGGTGTTTGTTTATAGACCAGCCTCCCAGATTTGAAGCATCCATTTCAAAGCCTTGAAGGATTACTGTTCTCTTCTCCCACAGAATAAAATCAGGACATGTTTCATATTCATATCCCACTGACACTGCAAACAAATAATTAAAGATATATCAGTCTACCTTCTCCTCTGTGAACTACTAGGTAATTTTTCATTCCAGGTTTTAGCAGTCATCTGTCAAGCAACGATGCCATAAATTTTCCTCTGCCTGATTACTATTGTTGAATGGTGTTATTTTTAAAGAAGGGTTTTAAGAGATGAGTATGTTATTATATCTACAGTCACTAGTGTTTCTAAGCAGAAAATTGTCTGGTGCATCAGTTACGGATTTCTTAAGAGTATAAATCTCCTCCAATGACTCCTGACTTTGTTTATTGCATTTCTGCTAATTACCTGAATAACAGCTTAAACAGAAAAAGAAATAAAATCCATGTAAGGAAAAGCTGGCTTTAAGTTGTTTGCTAATTGTATAAACTGTAGCTAGGCAGAAAGGGAGTGCCAAGCTGACAGTTCCTAGAATTAAACATTTATCTTAACAGGCTTGCACATCACATGGCTCCCCTCTCCAGCTGACCAAAGTACCTGCTGGAAATTTGGAATTTCCCCAAGGATCATGTTTTTTGGGGGGTGCTCAAACTGATCAGAAAGGCCCCTTCTCTTTAGTACTTCAGAAAAAAAGAACCTACCAACAGAACTTCTCAAAATTCAATTCTGGTACCTCTAATACACCAACTTATTTATTTATTTATTAAGTGTCCTTACCTCCCCCAGTTAACCCTTTCAGATTCCAGTGCAACTCATTCATAAATGAAGAATGTTATTTTGACACCACATCCCAAAATTTTATCTAGGAAATGTTGATAGTTCAGTCTTTTGAAAAGAAAAACGCCTTCAAAAATATTTTAAAATACAATATAAAAATATTTATAAACCCACAGTTTTCTGATATTTTCAAAATTTTCTTCTCACTTCTATGTTGTAGATTTAGGTACATTTTACTTGAAACAGGAATAGTTTTAATACTGTCCATTACTGGGTGGAAGCAAAATATTTTGACCAGCTATAGCAGGGAGCATTTGTGTTTGTAAGTCAAATGTTGAAGGCAAACTGAAAGCTGTTCCTCATAGCAAGTTCACTGTGAGCTGCGCTTCAGCATTTTAGCAGAAAGATCCTGTTCCTGCAGCAGCTAAACTCTGACTTGTAAAATTCAAATCTCCTTAAGTATTGTAAATACTGCATGTTTCAAACATTAGAGGTTTCACTCTCAGGGTCCAGCAGCCACCCTGTCCAATCCTGTTACTGCAGCTCCTATAACTAACATCAGCAATGTTTCTGAGTAGCTCCCTGGTTATAGTGCCCAACTGGGGGCATGGAGCTTCTTCCAGAACAGCCACATCCTCTGCTGGGATGAGCCATCAAGGTTCAGTAACTGAATGTGCTATTTTCTAGGTGTTAATGCACAGAGAAGATAAAGGTCAGATTTTTCCCAAGAAGCAATCTCACACTTGCCACCTACGTGTTAGCATCTTTACTCCATTCATGTACTTAACACATTCAATCCAGGGTCAGTTGTGTATACTTGAAAAGAGTAAAGACCCATAACAGCAAAATCCCTCAGCCTTGCTCAGTGAACCATTGCAGACCCATAGGACAATTCATCAGCTGCTCTAAGGTACCACGCTGTTATCTGGGTCGAGGAGGTATAACAGTATACACCATCTGAGAATGTGTGCCAAAGGATCCACAGTAGGTTATTAACCAGCACTGTAGCTAACACTGTAAAGTGTCTCCTATTCCCTGCCTACAGCTGATGTTTCTGAGCTGCCAAATACCCTCTTAGAGTTTATCATCCTCTTTCTTAGACGTTCACTGTTCCCTGCTCTCACATTTATTGTGCATAGCTGCTTTTTTGTCCCTACTCATCACTCACTTTGTGTGTTTATAACCATGTTTTTACATATACTTACACACATGAAGTCTATGCTCCAAAAAAGAATATCTGTGTTACCTGAAAACAGGGTCTCCTGAACCATCTAATTTCAGCTACTGATGTACCATTACCATGAAAATTTCCTATCAATCATTTTGCATGCAAAGTCACCAAGGTAAAGCACAACTGTAAAGTCAACAAAGTTACTGCACTGTGCTTTGTTACATGCAGGTTTTCCAAAATGTTGTAAGTTTGTAACTGAAATGACAATCTTCTCCTTGTTGCTTTTTGTTCAAATTAATTTATAGCCCTTTTCTGAGGTAGCCAAGATTTCATTGCATGAAGGAGAACTGTAGTGACTATGTTTTTGGACACTAACAGCCAGCAGTACCATTTTCTGCAGTGTTCAAATGGATTTCAGAAGATTTACTGAAATCATCTGTACCAAAACTCTGTTATTTAGAAGAATGAACAATAAGTCATTAGTAGTGCCAGCATGTCACAGTTTAGGGGCTGCTGCCAAAATATTCAATAAAAAGACAATTAAACAGGCCAATACCTCTACTTCAACCTCTCCTGAATTTTTCTACTTATCAGCATCATAATTCTTTGAACAATGAGTAACTCAGTCAAAGTAACAAGTAGAACAATAAACAGAGAACACCTAAGACTACTTGAGTGCTGATTTATATTCACACCAGAAGGGTTAGTACTTGCTCACCACATCATGCTGCTGTGTGGGATGCAAGGGCTTGCAGGAATGTGATTGAGAATGCATGGACTTATGCAAGAGCATTTATTGAGGTTTCTCCTGAAATACTTCCTTTTCCAATACTAACTCACAAGGTGACATAGACTTTACCACCAAGGTTTTGTGTGTCAACATCCCCGTGATGGTTTTTTATTCAGAACAAAAACCATTATTTAATCATCTCAGTTGTTATACTAAGAAAATGGCCTCCTGTTACAGGCTCGGGGACTGGATGCACACCAGCAAATGTATCTTCAACAAATTTAAACACAACCACTTGTTTGTGGAAATATGCTCAGAAAGTCTTTTCTGTAACTGGTTGTGTGATCATTGCTGTCAATAACCCTGAAGAAAAATAAAGATGTTTATGGAATTTATAAAACCAGAAGCAGATGGTTATATTCCTGAATTCCAGGACTTCAACCTGCTGCAATTTAATTAAAATGAAAAGTGAACAGAATGCATTATTAAATATTGGTAATATAGTGACAGAGGAAATTATTTTGACAAAAATTCATATAATGGATGTAGCTAAAGGTCCCTCAGCACTAAGTGTGTCAAATGAAATAAAGCTTTATTGGAATCTAACAAAGCATGCTAACAATGCACTTAAAATATAAAGATTTTTGCTTCCATTTTGGGTAGAAGCATAATTAACCTAAATTTAAGGAAAAGAAAAAAAATTAAGCAGCCATTAAATAATTTAAAAGTTGTTATCCAGCACCATTGTGTAAGCTTTATTCATATTTAAACATACGTGGTGGTTTAAGCTGAACTCAGGACAACATATTATGCTTGTGCAATTTTGGAATCTCTAACTACAATATCATTTTCTAAGATGTTATGTATTTTAATTGTTTTAAAAATCCAGATGTTTACTGGACTTCATGATCATCAGAAGACTATTAAATGGTGTAGAGGGAGCAGGCAGACACAACTGTTCCCTCTCAAACACATTAGTGATACTATGCAGTGACAGACCCTGAATATAGGGCATGTGTAGCCATGCTGAGGAAAGCCCCAAATGGCATCCATGACCCATCTGGTCCTGCCTGATCACACAGGCAGTGCCAAAGGGCACACTGGGACTTTGTTTCATTTCTGGATTTACACAAGTATGTGCAAGTGAACCCAACAACCCATTTGAGACCTTCCTTCACTGCAGAACACTAGCAGGAATCTGTATCTGCAAGGAGCTAGGGCTAGAACTGTCCCCTAACAAGGGAGTTTCACAAGCCAGATGGGCTGAAAAGAGTACTCCTGCCCTGAAGGACAACTGAAAAGTTGTCCACCCTTCTGCAGATGTGATAGATCAGCTCCAGATACGATAGAGGATGCAGAAATTCAGAAGCTTGCTTTAAGGGTGGAGTTTTGATCACTTTAGGCCAATGTGATGTGTGAGCTATGGCTGCAGTAAGAAAACCTGTGCTTCTGTACTAGCATCTATAGAAGATCAGGAAACTAATGAAGCTCAAAATTTATCACTTATTATCTGGTTCCTTCAGTTTTCAGCTGAATTTGTTCATGATCTGGCTCATTTCATGATCAAATGAATGTCAGTGGTGGCCCAGAGGTAAGGAATGTGGGAACATCCCTTCTGGCAGTAGCCCTCAGTTGTAGCTGTTGAAGTAGACTGTGGACTACAGACCTCAAATAAGCTCTGATGTATTTCCTGATATATTCCTATGTGCATTATGTGATGCAAATCATACTCCATGTCTTGGTCTCATAAACTTTTGTGGACACCAGCAACTATGTCTGTATCGTTCTCTAATCAGAAATGATTAGGAAAGTTGTATAATTCACCTTTCTCCCCCTACCTCTCCATGCAGCTGCCTCACAGACTGCCTGGCTTGGAGAACATGGTAACGCAGTCATGCAGTAGATGCTCTGCGAGCTGCAGGGCTTGCAGAGACCGGATGGCACCTTTTGGCTTTGTACAGGCAAATCTGCAGGCACACTGCCTGTGTAGATCCTGGAGAGACCTTCTGGCTGCCTCTCAGAACAGCACTTTCAATTTACAGAATGAGGCATATTCCTCATGAGGGTAGATGGCTCCATGTAGCCCTTTCTGTTCTTGTCTTATAGCTTGATCCTGCCAATGCTGCTTGCTGTAATTCCTCTGACTTAAAAGGCAAACCCAAACTGTTAGGGAAGTGAATGGGGCTTACTCACAATACTAAGCTTTGTTGGTAAGGTAAATAATCTTAATGGAAAGTATCTATAAGATCAGTCCATTAAGCAACGTAACCCCAAATTAGATTAAAGAAAAAAAAAAAAAGCCTTTTAAAACAAAATCATAAAATTAATTATAAAAATATGGTTGGCTAAATATAATGTATTTGCATAGACAAGTGCTTCTGTAGCAATTCTCAGAAGAGCTGCTTGTGCTGCTTGATAAAGAAAGCCTATGAAACATCATGATTTTCGTAAAAACATCTTTAAACAACAAATCAATTAGTTTTAACTGTTGTGGATATGAAACATAGTAGGAAAGGATGCCTAAAAGTCAGAATTTTGTAAACCCTAAGCAGAAATGACATGTTAAATGTCACAGCCAAAAAAAATGACAGAAACAATGACACACCAAAGGTCATATTCAAAGTAACATTCAAAAACAAAGGCAGGTGAATATAATGCCGTCAGTACATAACCATTCTCTGAGGGAAAACGGGATCTTCAAATTGATTAAATTAGAAAGATGACATTGGAAGAACAAGAAAATAAATGTTCTTGGGAAATCATATAAGTCACTTTGGCTAAGAAAGCATTTGATTTAAAAGAATGTAAGTGCACCAACTAAACGTATAAGCCATATTTTCCTGGCTTAATGTTTGTGAGCCTTCTGCTTCCATCAAGATGATTCTACTTACCCATTGCCTCAGCCAGACCAGAAACCTTCTGTCCGTATATATCTGTCTTATTCCAGGCAAACGTGTATACCAAATTGGCTGCAGCAGGAAACCATTTCTGAAGCAGACGTCCTTCAATGGCAACTATCAGGTGGACTTTTGTCATTCCAGGAGGGATAGTCGTGTGTGTCAAAATAATGCGCAGCAATGTTTTATACCCTGGTGTTCGACTGCTGAGATAACTCAACTTTACAAAACTTGAAGGAATTGGGATTTCTTCTTGGACCACCTTGTGAAAAAACATATAATTTTATCCATAGCCAAGAAAAAAGCAAAATTATAATAATAACAGGGGGTGCTTATTTTACATTTCACAATCACAGTGTAAAAACAGTACCACTTAAACCACTGATGTCTTCTGTGTGTATTTCAGCAAGAAAGTCAGCAGACATATTACAAAATGTCCAACTCCGGAAATTGTTTGGTCAATTTACTGGATGGTGGTCTGTCTATTTTGATAAACAGTCTCTTTCTCTAATGCTTAATTCTAACCTACTGAGTAGCAAAATGCTGCCTCTGTGGACACATTCATACATATGAGTTCTACAGCTTTACCTTGCCTTATTATTCAGTTTACTTAAGAAGTGTTCTTAACCAGAAAACAATTTAAAACCTTTTCTAAATAGGCATATATTTTAGGTATTACGACTTCAAGATATTATCCTGCTTTGGAAATAACAATTCCAACTTGGGAGAACTAAGAAAGAAAACGAACCTTCCTGGTAATCCACCTTCTCTGCAGAAGAACTTGCACTAAGGCTAAGCTCCAGCAAGAGCAGGCATGGCATATAAAGGTGCAGCATAAAGAACCTAACAAGCTAACTGGGGACACACAGCACTGGAGATGAAAGAGGCTGGGCTCAAAGTCATCTAGCTAACAGGTAAGTCCCCAGGGTGTGCAACAGAATTCCAGTCCCATGGCGCTGCTGCCAGTGCTGCTGTCTGAATCACTTGGATTAGAGCTGGCTTGGATATGCCCACTACGGGATAGTATCAATTCCTAGCTGCACTGAAGATAAGCCCTCAGCACTAGAAGGACTGCAAAGGCTGTGAGCTTGTGAGGGAAAATGAGAAGCTTGGCCTTGACCTTTTGAATGATGTGGGCCTTGGAGCTACAAAAAGGGATTTAGCTCTTGTGATCTCCTCTTCTATGAGGAAGAGCAGGCAAGAGAGCAGCTTTCTGAAGGATGCCACTGCAGACACTCAAATGCCTCTGAAAATTAGACCGCGGTTCGTAATACTGTTTTTAGTGTATTTCCATAATAACAAGCTAACCTGTCACGATGTTAAATTTGTCAGCGTTGGAAAAATGCAAACTGTTTGGTTTATCTTTCCTAGTTTTTAGATTTTTCTTGTTTAACAATAGATTAGTTCACATTCAACACAATTTTATTTACACATTGCAACAGTATTACTGTCATCGGATTGCTGCAGTACAGCTGGAGGCCTGCCAGCAACTGTCGTTTCGACATATGAAACGTAGTGTTGCCAGGGAAATCCTGCTCCCTTTATTGTTCCTGACTTGCAGTGTTCCCCTGCTTTCCTGCTGACATCCCAGCTGCCCCCTCTGTCACACATCTGACATCCCTTCTAATTTTTTAACAGAAAAGCAGAAAGAAATATTCATGCATTAATACATGCTAATACAGCTCCTTCTCCTATTATTCTGGAATACTTTTTGTCCATTTCCCAGTACTCTATGATGAAACTTAACTTTAAAAGAGCCCTCCAGTGACAAAATAAAAAGACTAAGGACAGTCCTCTCTGAGTAGACTGCATCTTTGGGTACCTTGCTGTTTAAAGACCCAGGAATACCTCATGTGGACTAATGTGACCCAGTTTTTTCTCACTAGTGTGTATCAGTTAATTTATGTTCATTAGTTTCACTTAGCATGTTCTGTGAAGCAACACTACGGCCATCACCTGGCCCAAACATTATATTCTTTAATAGTTATGCAGATGTTTAGATATAAATTAGTTCAATCAGAGGTCTCTTAGAATAAAGGCTCTTAATCAGTAGTAACACTTCCACAAGAAAAAGAGAAAAGGTTGGAAACACTCATGTCTACAGGTAGCCTTCAAAATATTTTCTAGACTTTCTCAGTGAAATTTAAGGAGAACCCAAAAGAGACCTTATTGCTTGAGCCCACTGCTCAAACAACACACTATGGGGATTAACATGATCTGAAACTTGAGTAGTTGTATTTTATTGGGTGTTAGAATTATACAACCTTGTTTAAGTCCCAAATAAGATTTAAATACAAGGTTAATTAGAAATTGCTTCTAAACACTTAAAGGAGTGTCAAGAAAAAAGACATTTGTTAAAATTGCTCTCCCTTGGAAAGTAAGTAATAAAACCCAAGAACCTAACATCTAGTTGGAGATGCCATTGTAAAGAACTAGAAGATGCAAATGGATGAAACATCCATGGGAATCCTTAAAGAGTCTTGGGTCATAGAATCATAGATTAGTTAGGGTTGGAAAGCACCTTAAGATCATCTAGTTCCAACACCCCTGCCATAAACAGGGACACCTCATGCTAAACCATGCCACACAAGGCTTCGTCCAACCTGGCCTTGAACACTGCCAGGGGTGGAGCACTCACAACTTCCTTGGGCAATCCATTCCAGTGCCTCACCACCCTAACAGGAATGAATTTCTTCCTTAGATCCAATCTAAACCTCCCCTGTTTAAGTTTGAACCCGTTACCCCTTGTCCTGTCACTACAGTCCCTAATGAAGAGTTCCTCCCCAGCATCCCTATAGGCCCCCTTCAGATACTGGAAGGCTGCTATGAGGTCTCCATGCAGCCTTCTCTTCTCCAGGCTAAACAGTTCCAACTTTCTCAGCCTGTCTTCCTATGGGAGATGCTCCAGTCCCCTGATTATCCTCATGGCCCTCCTCTGTATTTATTCCAACACTTCCATGTCCTTTTTATGTTGAAGACACCTAGGAGTGGTTTTGTGCATCACTAGAAATAAATCAGGATCTCAACAATAATTTTTGTCAGAACTCCCCACTTTCTTATACTTGGAAGTAAGAAATAAAGGATCTTAAATTATTAATAAAGCATAAAGGTAAAAAAAAAATAAAAAAGAGAAAAGCATCCCATGAAACAGTGCTAAAGAGGCATACATTGGGGTCATTCTGAATAACACCACAGCAGTTAATTGCTCACTCTCTGTTATCATCATCTTCTAAAATTGTCTAAAACTTGTTCTTAATATAACAATTTCCTAATTTGAAAGTCTTTTCATTACCTGTAGCTCTGGAATAATGGTTCCTCTCTCGGGACAGGACCCTCCAAATGCTGTCAAGGGTGATGGGAGCACAATCGGATTGGGGCTGATAAAACTACTGATGTCACAAGATGGTGTGTCTGACTCTGTTCTTTGCATTACGACTTTGTCTACGATGATAAATCTATTCCAAGGCAACCAAAGCGTCCTTTTTTCAGATATGAAAGGAGATCTGTCAAAAACTAAAGTGACAGAGATGCCTCCAACAGCCACAAGGTCGAAACTGGAAAAGAGAAAACCAATTCCTTCGTTTCGTTTTATCATTGTATTACCACAACTTTCAATGCATTAAACACAAAAACTTTATGCTGCTCATTACAGCCTCTAGATTTACTATGTGAAATCATTCAAGTATACCTTCCTGGTGTCACGTTGGTATTCATGAAGAAGCTTCACTTCTCTGTGCTTTCTCCCTCTATGCATCAATTGTGAGGTGCAGTACCCCACTGTTGCTTGGCCTACCTTCCCTCTATTTATCAACTAGAATTAATACTAACAAGTCATCTATAACTGAAGTGTGGACCCAGTTACTGTGGTTCATAGGAAAACAAACTCCTAGTCCAGAAAAGGGAAGCTACTCATAATCTATGCAGGTACAGCCTGCAGAATAAGAAGTCTTAAAGCCTGTTAGACCTTATCTCTATTAGTATATATAAAAGTAGCAGAAGGAAAAGGGTGAGTATGCTGAGCAGGAGACCCCTCTGTGTAGGATATGACTCTTTTTTTGAAAGATGCTGACTAACTGCAGTGAGAACTGAAATCAGCTCTTGTCTACAAGGCAGGTGACCTCCTGGGAGCTGTTGTGAGGAACCTTTGGCATATCTGTGCTGCAAACCATGGGACACAGAAGGCCCGATATACAGTCTCAATTTCTGACACTCACAGTCAGGCATGTAAATGGACACAAATATGTAAATGGACACTTCACTCTCTATTGAATGCATTTATTATGGAGGCTTTTGATGGTAACACACTGCGGTAAGAAGTCAGACTTCATTATGCATATCTTATCATATTTCCCAGATGACACTGATTACATTCACAGGTAGCATATTTTAATGCATCAACTTTATCCAGGTTAGTCTAAAGAGGAAATGATAACTACTAACTTTCAGTAGTGCCATCTGAAAATCAATAAACTAAGGTAAAATAAATATGCAGGCTCCTTACTTTTATAAATTGACAAAGCCAAACAACAAAAAAAAATAAATGTAGAAAATGACAGCCTTTCCCTGTTGGAAGACAGGCTCTGCTTTCTTGTAATTCACAACACAGCCAAGGAAGATGAAGTTTTAAACTACCTGTAGCAGCTTAATTCAAGTTCAGGAGTGAATCACGACCTTATTGCAAATGCCAACCCTGGAATGCAATATAGAACATATAGGAACTCCATCTCTCTTTGAGGACTGAATGCCTTCCTCCTTCCAGAAAGTGAAGCCAAGATTTCTCAAGAGTCATTGCAGAACAGAAAGTTAACCATTTTGGTTCTGGAAAAAGTCTGTCCTCACTTTTACTTGTATGGCTCGGGTGATCTACTAAAGGAATTAATTTCACTGACACCTCAATAAACTACTTGGAAGATTCACACTTAACAGAAAAAAAAGAGGAAAGATGGAGAATTTTATGGAAAACCTGACTAATGAAAATATCCAAATGCCAAGAAGATGCTGTTACAGCATTGCTGTCACATTTTTGACTCCAGGTGTTTGAATGTCACTGTGATCTTGTGGCTGTTCAGTCTTTCTCTTCTTCTCTTTCTTCTTTGATCCCTTTACCACAGAGAATTCTCACTGAATGTGCTCGCAGAGCAGAGGGCTAGATGCCATCCTCGATCCACACTATGAACAATGATATTTCTGAAACTCTAGACATGAATATCAGGTGGCAGTTGTCTCTAACTATGCAATTCTAAACCAAATCCAAGTTAAATCAAATCTAAGTTAAAGACAGTAAATGAAAGTCTGACCTTCCATCTTGTCGACTGATGGTATATCCATACTCGCTGTGGTGAAGAAAACTGACATTCACTCCAACCAAAGGCGTTCCATCTATTGCTACCACTTGGCCTCGAATAACACATGCCCGTCTGTAACAGAAAGAATAGAAGGCAACATGTTAGACATATCAGCAGCATAAGAAAGGCATTGATTTCAGAAACTGTGCTATATGTCTGTTCCTGACAGACAGAACTACTCTGATATCATTGTGACTGTTGATTTTGAATGAAAATTCAAACGAGTCCAAAAGATTGATTTGAAAACCCAGTATCTCATGAAGACTCTCCCATGAATGGCTGGTGTATCAAGAATATATTTCCATTTCCAGCTGTATTTTCCATTTCCAGCTGGGCTGCATCAAAAGGAGCGTGACCAGCAGGTTGAGGGAGGTGATCCTACCCCTCTACTCTGCTCTTGTGAGACCTCACTTGGCGTATTGTGTGCAGTTCTGGTGTCCTCAACATAAAAAGGACATGGAGCTGTTGGAACAAATACAGAGGAGGGCCACGAGGATGATCAGGACACTGGAGCATCTCCCATAGGAAGACAGGCTGAGAAAGTTGGAACTGTTTAGCCTGGAGAAGAGAAGGCTGCGTGGAGACCTCCTAGCAGCCTTCCAGTATCTGAAGGGGGCCTATAGGAATGTTGGGGAGGAACTCTTCATTAGGGACTGTAGTGACAGGACAAGGGGTAACGGGTTCAAACTTAAACAGGGGAGGTTTAGATTGGATCTAAGGAAGAAATTCATTCCTGTTAGGGTGGTGAGGTACTGAAATGGATTGCCCAAGGAAGTTGTGAGTGCTCCATCCCTGGCAGTGTTCAAGGCCAGGTTGGACGAAGCCTTGTGTGGCATGGTTTAGCGTGAGGTGTCCCTGTTTATGGCAGGGGTGTTGGAACTAGATGATCTTAAGGTGCTTTCCAACCCTAACTATTCTATGATTCTATTTCATGATGCTGTTTGTTCTGCCACTCAGTGGCACTACAAAGGTTTCACTGATAACATGATTTAGCTTGCTGTAGCTCTAGCAGCTGATGGTTTGTGAAAGGGGAGAATGAAGCCTCATTCTCTGCTGCTAAGAATCGGGCATTGCTGTCTATTAGAAAAAATGCTCAACTAATTTGTTAAGGCAGCAGTGAGACACACGGTCTTCAGTGAACTTCAGAAAGTTACATAGGCGAATCCAAAAAGCACCTAATCAAGTGTAACATACATTTTTCTCAATCCCCAATCACAAGTTATGCCCTTTTAAATTCCCTCTGGGATCGGCTGGACTCGTGCTCACTTTCCAGAATAAAAATCCTCCCATTCCTGTACAGAGGTTGGAATATGGCAATACAACAGAACACATCAAATTCAACAGACAGGAAAGTGAACTCATTACTAAGTGGGTCTAGTGGGAGGCTAACAGGATCACGGAATCATAGAAAATGAAAGCTGAAAGCAAATACAAGACTTTATCTTGTCCATTCCTTTGCCTCAGGTAAGACCAACTCTACCTACATTACTCCAGACCGATGCTTGTCTAACTCTATAACCTCACCAAGTAGCCCATTCTAATGTTTCTGTATCAGTGCTTTACTCATGGCAAGTTTTTTCTACTGTCCATATGAAAATAAGCAGTGGGCAAAAATTAACTCCTTTGCAAGTCCACCATTCACCACAGCTGCTAATATGAATTCCATGCTCCCAGGACACAGAAAGATGCTGATTTTCAGCAAAGATGCCAATAAATCCCAAAGAAATGGGAGAGGCTGCCTTACTGCCAGTATGCAAAACAGCTCTGATTTACCACCTTTTTGTTTTCTACACTAACTAAATTGGTTGTGGTCCTATTTTTGGGCAAAACCTGCTGCTTCACTGAGGGCAATCAAGCTCTTGTGTGTCTCAACAGACTCAAAAGACTCACTCAACAGAACAGCCTGGTTCAATTACTCTGATTTGTCAGAGCAGAAAATACCCACTTCTATAGTTTTTTTCATATTTCTAACATCAGCAGACCTGCTTGTCCCTTTATTAGTCCACTCCACTTATTTACAATACACATTAGTGTGAGACAGAGAGACCCCTAAAAGTCATCATTATTCAGTACAATATTCCCATACTCCTGTTTATTCATTCCACACAGACTCGTGTTAGTACCCTTCTGACTTTACTCTGTCGTCATATTTTATCAAGCACATAGATTTGTGTGATAAAAAACTCATCAAAGTCTTCATTATTTCATACATAGCCTTTCTTTCCTCTACTCATTCACTTTACTTCTCATTATTCATAAATAATATTAAAAGACTTATCTTTCAACTTTCTTGCTCCTTTTTTTTGTCATATTTTACAAGCCGCATGCATTTACAGTATGTGACGACTCATAAGCCACATTATTCTACATTTATCAGTTTTGAACTGTCTTTGCAATCTTTAAGTGTTCTAAGCCTTCCTCTGTGTTGCTACATTTGTCCTCATTATTTACTGTCTTTTTATTACCTGCTCTATGTTGAAGTCTTCCACTCTGGCCCCTTCTTGAATTACCAGCACTTACTAAATCTCTGACTAAGCGTTTGATCGGAATTAGTTTTAATGTTTGCATTTACAGCAGGTATGAGAACATTTTCAGTAACTTTATAACCAGTACTAATCTCAAGGCCTTGGGGAGGTAACAAACAACCCCCCAGTTTGCAGCAGGTCCACCCTCCTTTCCCAGAGCCCCAGCAGCTCACACAGTGAAGCACTGTTGGCACGCAGGATCCCTGCAGCTTTGCTGCTTGCAGAAGACCTCACTTAACTTCTTTTCTTACCAGAGCTCATAGAGCATGTTCCCTGCGGTGATGTCCCTTCATACTCAACTGCTGCTTCACGCTTCCTTGCTTCAACATTCACCCTCTTTCCAGATGAGCTGTGGACCTTGCTACCACTCACTGCTTTTCTTAATTTTAACAGAGCAACCTCTAAGATTGCTATGCCTCTTCACTGTGCTGTACATCTCTTTTCTGTTCTCAGCCTCTAAGATTTACTCTACAGACTCATGACTGACCTGCTTTTCTTTCTCATGGGGGACAACTCCTCATACTGCCTGTCCAACAGTCACTTATTTGCAACAATTGCATAATCATGGACTAAGTCTGTCCAAGTTGTTTTAACTTGAATGTAAGTGCAAAAATGTCTTTTCTAATTTGGAGGAGCTGGGAAGGAACATGTCCCTGATAAGCTGCTTTAGTGTTTTCAAATGCATTAGAAATATTTCTAGTCCCCTGGCAAGCTGTACTAAATCTGCAACTCCACAGCAGTTGGCTTTTTGAGAGAAAGCAGATTCCCATGGGTTGCAGGTGGCCTAAAAGAAGCAGGATTTCTCTGTCAATGCTTCATGGGTCATTCCATGTGTAACTGAGGATCTCAGCCCTGCAGGTTTTAGTTCCGTGACATCAGGCAGTTTGTTTGACATGTCTAATTTAAAATATAAACAGATGTTTAAAATTCTAGATGCATTCTTTCACTACTTGCAAAGCATTTTATTACCCACCACCATTCTGCCTTGCTCTACTGCTACTTGTCTGCTATTTTTTTGTTTTTGTTTTGTGTGCTAAGTTTTCAATATTCTCCGAACACCTCAGGCTGAGACATTAGGCTCAGATGTGCAACTCTGTCAAGCAACTAGTGAAGTCACAACTTACCAGAAGACGTCATTTACTGTACTACATTTCTGATTAAAATCTTCAATCAGAGAAATTAAGCTAAAGGCTAGAAAGGTACATTCATTTCTTCCTGCTGACAATGTTGCTGTAAGCAGCCTTTGAAGGGTAATTAATTCAGCACCATACACTGGACCCTTTTTGCAGGCAATTTACAGTGAGTCAAGTATCTTGCCAGCAGCATGCATTAAAGATACTCAGCAAAGAAACAGGCTAAAAACCTTCCTGAAAACAGGAATTGATAAAAACATTATAAAGTTTGCTACACCCTGCCACATTTACAGTAGGTCAAAACCATTCCTGATGTAAGCAAGTACATTTTCATTATTCAGAATGTGTCTAATCTACCTTTTAGCATGTCACAATTTAAGTTGGGAGTAAAAAAATGTGCAAATGACACAGTGTTGACATAATAAAAAGCAAAATATGTCTTGAAAACATTAATTTTGGTGAATTCAGCTCAATGTAACTCCCTGACTTTATTTGAAAAGCCAAATGTTGAAAAATTAGATTCAAGTTGAAGTCTTAGATGCAAATGCAAAAAGGTAGATGTTCCAGCAGTTGTCAGAACAGCTCATTTTAGTATTTTAGATGATGTTGCAAATGCCAGGACATGGCAGAGACCAAACACTCCCAATCTGAAGGACAGAGATAATCTTCACCTTTTTTGATAACTTTCCTGAGTCTGTTCAACATCACTTTGGCTTTATCAACAGTGAGATTCATGCAAACATCACCCGTCTTGGAGTTCCACTAGCTTATGGTACAGTAAAACACTGAAAAACGTCATTTGAAACCTAAGGATCTCAGATTCTTCTTGCAAGAGAAAAACCCAACCAATCAATGCATGCCAGATAGGGCTTTGCAAAATTTAAGCTCCATTCTATTTTCCAAATGGATGCCAGTCCTCTGAGATAAATGAATGCCACTATTTCAGCCAGTCCTTCCAACATTTCTTGCTGAACCACCAGTGCCATAAAATAAGTGGCACTGCAGGCAGCCATGAGTTAATATCATCTGTATGGGCACAACCTTTTCAGCAACATCCAAAAGTTGATTAAAAACGTCCAAGCCTTCTTTGATCTGTACCAGATAGTCAGGATCACAGTTTTCTGATATTTTTTTTACTGTAGTAACATTTGTCTTTCTATATTTTTTCCAGCAATCTTAATTCCCAGAAGAACAGACACTAGATGACGGTCAGATTGTCAATGTCAGAGGAAGATTTCTGAACAGAGGCAGCACAGCTAAGCTACTGTCTCCTTCTGAGACTCTGCTTATCTCTCATCCTTGAGGAAAATTCTGGCAGTTTTTAATAATATTTGACTTATGGATGAGCAATTTTTCAGCAGCCTAGAAGACTTGAGGATCAAGCAAAGTGTGGACTGATGAACTCCTCAGGGTGCCCAGTACATTGCAGATTACTGTTGACAAAACCCAGGGGACATGGCACAGTGCAAGTCTTCAGGCACTGCCCTGATTCTAAAGATACAGACAGCCTCATCTGAATCCCAACGATCTTCTCACCAAACTAACTAATAATTTCTGTACAGTGGGAGGAAATGGTATCTGGGCTGTGAGCAATGCACTGATACAACTACAAGTTGTATTCCTTAGCGTTGCAAAGCATCAAGCCATGGTGAGGGTGGGCTGCTGATCACATGTGGGCCTTCACTAATCTTCATTCTTCAAAGGCATGGAGATATGAGGATAAAGAAATGAAATACTCAGAAAAAGCCTTTAAATCCAAGTTAAATCCCATCAATGATAGCTTTAAAAGATCAGTTCCTTATATCTATAAAAGCACGTTGATGGGATTATGTGCAATCCGGCTGCTAACATTTGCAGTGTCACAGAACACTGTACAGGCAACTTGAGTGCTCACCTCCTCTCTGAAAACACCTCACTACGAGACATTTTGATGAGGAAAATCTTTCACTAGTGACTTCTGATTTAAAGCACAGCATGCTCTGCTGCACATGTACAGCCAGCCAAGGACCCTGCACCTGGCACAGAGGCACACTCCAGACGTGCTTTTCAGAGAGTTCATTTTCATGCCCTATTGTTCTACATATTTATAAAATCCTGTTACATTATTAATAGTGATTAAATGTTTAGGTATTTCAGATCAATAAAGACTCTGTTTATGTATTTACTTTATTAAAAATTAATAAATGACAAAGAGAAAGTGCATTGAAATTGTGTGCATGGAATGGAGTCGAAGTTGTAATGTAAGTGCTATGTACTGTGAAAATAAAAAAATTCTTATGCCCTTATTACTGGAACATAGTTTATCTAATGTACAGGCCTAGCTGACAGTGTAATAGGTAGGTGATGTGGATGATTTGTGGATCTCTTTGTCAGCATGTAAGTTATAGCTTCCCAGGTGAACTACAGCATAAAAACTTATGTGCCCCTATATTTCAAATGTTCAAAAAAACCCAAAAGTGTTACCAGGTTTTCTGAGCAAGAAAGTGCCCCTTTCCTATTGTGCAGTCTTTTCCTATTAAAGGACAAGTCAATCTCACAAACACTCAGAGATCACTCTACTGTTTGCATGACAGCTTGAGAGTAACCTGCAGCACAACATGGTGAACTCCACACTGATTTATCAACATGTAGCAAACCCAAAAAAGTTTGTTAATTAGGTAACTGGATTATATGTAAGTGGCACATGTTAAATTTATTCCAATGCAAATATCAACCAAGTTCTACTGGTCAGAAAGCTGGCTGACTACAATGCTTATGAATCCAAAATTGGTCCTTCTGCTTTCTGTCATTGTATGTATTTACAGCATAAAGGGCTGAACTTCCCCCCACTTCTTTTACAATACAGCTTACCTTCCAAAACAGTCCAAGTCTTGTTAGTAAGAGCAGTAGAGTTTGTTGCTGTGCATTTATGCACTAGAAAAGTAGTAATGAGAATCTGATAAACAAGATCCTCAGACACTGGAACTTAGACATCTGATATCCTTTTAAGTATTTTTTGATCCCAGTGAAGAATTCTCAGCTACCCAGGTATCATTGTTTTTAACTGGTTAAATAATTTAATTGCAGTTTTTAATATTCAGAAAAGTCTTTAAAAGAAAACTCACCTGCTCTCAAATGAGACATCTCCTGGGATGACATGAGTGCTTTCCTTCCCAATAAGGAATCGTATTCGATCATAAAAGAGCCTTGGAGGATGCTGGGAAAAAGGTGGTTGGCTGTGCTGAATAAGGTCAAGGGGATCAGGTGAACCCTGGCACAGAGGACTTGCGTAGCAATTGCTTTGCTGACAACAGTCAGGGTCTACACAGTCTGTCAAGCCATCTACAGTGGAGAGAAGGGAAAGTTGAGGAAATTTAGTGATTCTGAGAATAAAACACTGTGTTTACTACTGGAGAGCACAAGAGGTTTTTAATCAATTGGAAGGCATGCTGATTATGACACATTCAAATTCAATAAAGCATTAATATACACACTTAGTCCAGGAGAGGCAGTTCCCTCTAGTCATTAACACTGTATCACCTCATAAAATCTCCACATGACAGTGAGAAAACAAAGCCTACAAACTAAGTGAATAGAGAAGAGCAGGACTATACTCACTGAAGAACAGGCAGAAGAAAATCAATGCACAACACTTCTTATTCCAGTGGGTGCATGATCCACACTGTGCAGCTGTGGATCTCTAACGATCCTTTATTGTCACTACTGTCTGTTCACGCTGGTGAAGAATACTTGCTAACCAGTCTGCAATAATGAAGTCTGAAATGTTATCTAAATCCCATATGCATCCACACTATAGTAGTAAAAAAAAAGTTGTTACAGTTGTCCAACTTCTATTTTATCCCTACCAGTTTTATTAGTGTTTTAGGATGTTTTCGTTTATTGGTTGCAATGCTGGAATGATCCAAAAAGGGCAGAATCATGACTACACTCCTTTGTGTCGTTGGCAACGTACAAATACACACCTTGATGCAGGCTCTTCCCCAGTGACCCGAGGGATACAGTCTTCTCCACGGATATTTGCATCAGGAAACCCAATTTGGAAACTGAAAATAAACCTATTCCTCCTCTGCTATTTTCAAACATGACAAAGAGGAGAAATAGACAATTTTCCCCAGAAATCTACATTTCTTCATGGACAAAAATGCAAAACACTTGTGGGTGAAATTAATTTACTTAACTGTCCAAAGCTTGTGATGAAAAGAGAAACACTGAAATGCATCTAAATTAAGCACTTAAATAAAACTTCAAATGGGACTTTTGGCATTTAATTGCTTCTATCAGCAGATGAGACATCCAAATTGCCCAAATTACATACTCAACCAGAAACAGAATTAATAAGGTGTGGTAAAATGTCCAACTATCTTCTTAAACATTTTATGACTTGGCTGTTGCTAACTTGCTTGTACTGACAAGCACACTAATGCATATAAAGCAGGATTAAGGCATTCTATCCCTCAACAAAGACATCTCTTTGTATTTTGAATGAGGTTGGTCTGAATAAATGTGGAGTCATCATATCACTGTATAGATTTCCCTTGTATTAAAATCAGAATACTACAGGATCAACATACTGGCAGATATTTTCACTTCATTCTTTGACTTTTCATGCTTTGTTTGTACAAACACTTTGGAGCCTATAAACCTGTACAATTGACAGGGCAAACTGCGTTATCAAGCAAGGTGCTGTAGCTTTGTCATTGACTTCAGTGGGTGAGAGACACACTTGGACAACAGTGCTCTTTTCTCAATAGAGCACACTGCTCTCTGTGAATGCTCAGTAAATAACACCATAAAATATTCACTTTGAAAAGAAAGCAAAAGCCCTTCTACAGAACAAACAAGTATAATGAAATGAGCTTTCCTGGAATCTGAAAATCCTTGTCTGACCTTGAGCAAGGTAATTGCTTGGCTAAGAAGAAAAAAAGGTTAACAAATCTACCCTACTGCAGCTGAGAAATCAGACAGTGTAAGCTTGTTTTTGCAATAATGAGCCAAGGTCAACTGTAGTAGCTAGCAACAATAACCTAAGACACTCAGATGCAGGCAAGCTGGTGTAGCCACAGGTCAGTGCATGCCTTAAGTTCTTTACACACTCCTCCAGTGCTGGACACAACAGGCATTAGCCAGCAGTGGGAGACGAACTTCACAGGGTAATGCTGATTTTAATGACTTTGAGTGTAGCAGTCACTTTATACTCACAAAAACCTAGAAAGCTATTTGAATTTGCTAGGAAATGAGTAAGCTGAAACAATAAGGGTCCTCCAGTCCAAGGAAAACCACTTGGGCAGTAGGTGGAGGAGTTCACAATATGTAACAAAGAGGTCTTCATTGTACTCTGATGACAAAAGAGAATTTTGGGTTGAAACCTGAGGAGCAGGTTTGGAACTGCAAGGGAAAAAAATATCTCCTCTTCTGGTTTCCTCCTTTTTGTCCAAGGAATGAAACTCCACACTCTTAATAAGTGAACAGGAAATCATCAAATTTCTAGTACATATTCCAAGACTGCAGATATTAAATAATGCTACTAGACTTGAAAAGGTGATAAAAAATTGAAATCTCTTGCTTTTGCTTTATACTGGTGACAATCCCTGCAGAAGGCTCTGATGTAGGTAAGCGTAGCCATTCAGGACGAGGCTCTGCTGGTAGAAAGGTTATGACAGTGGTAAGTCTTGTTCAAGGAGTGAAGGTACTTTCTGGAAGGTACTAATTTCTACAAACTCACTGCTGTCTACCTGGAAAACTTGACAAACATTGGTTTGGCAGAATAAATACTAATCAGAAAAAGGCACACTTATTTCAGAATAACAGTATCCATGGGGAAGCTGGTTTTGAGTAATTTGTTCCACAGTAGCCATTCTAATTAATTTTTAACTTGTCAACAAACCATTAGATGTGGGAACTGAGCTGACCTGATTCTCTCATTCTTGTAAGAAATAAAAGTGGAAAGTCACAGACATATTAGAACATGAAGATGTACTTAGAAAAGAAATAGCTATATGAACAACAACTAAATACTTTGCTTTCTCTAATAGAGTCAGTCCTCTTTCTTCTCTGCTTCAGTCAACAGCTTATATGCCTGGCAACAAACACTCTGCATTCATACTGTATACAAAGGGAAATCAAGTAAAGGGAAAGCAGTTTTCCATTTTCCAGTCAGACTCAATTTTCATCTTTTCTTTGCTGTTTACTTGTCAGCAAAGTGACTATCTTACAAACCTTTCCAGGTTATAATGGAGTCATTTTGTTTGGACTTACTTGCACCTGGTTTAATTTGCTTCTCCAGGCTACAAAAGGGTATGTTTCCCATTAGAAGGGGAGGGGTGTGAAGCCCCAGAAGCATAGCTGAACAACCCATGGTGAGAATGGTATTTGTCCTACCAGCATCATAAATGTATGAGGGGCTGGATACACCACGAACAGTTTACAGCCTTGGGAGCCAAGGCTAAAATTTCACTAGAGGAAGAAATTGCTAACTAAAACATAAATGTTGATCAAAAGTAGCAGTCTTCTAGGTTACAGATTACCATTTGTGACTTCTCTCCCAAGCTGTATTTTTCTTTTCCCATTTTTAAAATCTCTTCATTGGTAAGGTGACAATTCATTTCACTCAATCTACCTTCTCAGCCATGCAGAATGAAACAGAAGAATGATGCTAGGCTCAGAGAAGATGCTCCCTGGGCAGGAGGGACAGCAGTACCAGCTCCTCTCTACAGATTTGGCTCAGGCCACTGGGTGCATGTATTTATGATTTTTAAGTAGAATTGCATGAATAATCCAACTTCCAGCTTTTTTCTTAACAATTAAACAAAATTTAGAAAGAAATCAACTTGGACAGAACTGAAAAATTTTTTTCCACTTTGTGCTGAAGTAAAAGAATAAAACACCTATTTTGGGGCAGGTACAGAACTCTTAAGCTAGAACAAAACCTTTGTTCCAATTTAGGTTCATTTAGGACTTCTGTTTTAACTTAGACCATTTAAAAGAAAACAGAAAGAAACTCCAAGCCTAAACCCCAAGAAGAAACTACTATAATTCAGCATGATAACCATTAAAATGAACTAGGTAGAACAAATTGGTACAGACCCACAAGTTACATATGGAGGCAGCTTATGATAACGCCAATCATATTCGTAAGTGTATGTAAGGATAACATATTCATCAAGCCAATCCTACTTGAAATGAGATTTTTAATGCACGAGAATAACCTAGAACAATTAAATCTTGTATATAAATGTTAGCATCAAACTCATTCACTTGAAAAAGCTACAAATACATTAGCAATTCTCAACCAATGGTAACAAAAAAAGGGACTTTCCGTATCAGGAACCAACTATTAAAGAAACCTCACCATGTTAAGCAAACAGTAGGGTTTCTTTTAAATCTCAGGAGACAAGATTCAGGAGTGTGAACAAACCACTACAAACAGCAGAAACTGTAATTCATATGGCAGAGATGCCTGGATACTGGCATTTTTATTGTCAAGTACCACAAAGTGCATCACAGCACAGGTGCAGACTAAAATGTATTACAGAGTGTAAATGATTTTGGTTTGCTATTAGCACTTTCAAATAAATTTTATATAGAAGACAGCTAGGCATCTGCATGGTACACTACAGATTATACAATAAAGTGATCCACATTTTGATGAGTCTGAGATTATGGTTTCATATCTTACAGGTATGTATATTTGTTCTCAGTGGAGTCATACAATGTTTTGCAGCAGACAAAATATATTTTCTTGCGTATACATTCGTGTGCATACATATATTTCTTATTTACTATGTTGGAACGAATGCCACAAGTGTGATGAAATTACCTCCTCAGCTTTGTTGCTACTAGGGTCATGGAAGGCTCAGTTTGTGGTAGGTGCAGGACATTCTGTAATGTACACATTATGCAGCAACCTCTCTTGGACGGATGCTAACCTTTGGCAACCAGGCAAATTGGCAATGGGACTATGGACCTGTCTCTCCAGGGGTTAATTTTCCAGCAATGTACTGATTTACTTACCATGTTTGGGCAAATGCTGTATATCGGTTATATTTCATATACTTTATATTTGAGCTTTCCATATATTGCATAATAGCTATGTTAAATCCTCCATAAAGTAACAGTTGGGAAACAAAAGGTATTTTGTCAGCTACAAGCTAATAGTGAGGACATGGAACAAGCCACATATTTTGGGCCTGATGCAGGCTATCTACCTTCTCCACTCAACTAGCCTTGAATGACTTGCAATTCATGCTGCAAATATGGGACTATCGCAATAACTCATGTTACTGAAAATGGATCCATGTGCACAATTAGTACAAATTGTCTGGGTAGCAGAACACCTGAGGACATTAAAGATGCACAGCTGGTGTCTCAGGTAAGGGAAGTGAAGAACAAAGTGGTTCTAAGTTTGGCAGCGGTGGCTTCCACAGCTCACCAGTGCAGCATGCCATAACTTTCACAGTGGCTTCTTTTCTATTAAACCACTGAGATGCTTTATTAACTGGCTATGAAAATGATGAATTCAATAAGATTTTACTTCCCATGTTACTGGGTTATTTTAATAAACCATTCACTGTAAGGTTCTAGCAAGGAAAACATAGTTAGCAACAATACTTAAAATTGCTGTTCTGCTTTAAAGTTCACTAAAAGAGCAGGGTTGTCAACCCTTCAAGCTTTTGTCACACATGGAAAAGACACTACTAACATTAATTACAAAAGGTTTGCAAGTTTTATTGTTAATGCCAAACCCAGAATACTACCAGTGGTGTATATGCTTATACGGTACATGCACGTATGGTATATACACGTATGGTATATACACGTATGCAGGCATACTAACACTAATAAATGTGCAGTGTGCTCAGTTATATGAAAATCAAATCCATCTCTAGTATTCTTGGTATAAGTAATACCAATGACCTTCATTTTCATTGCTGCAGAGAATCCCAGGTGTGTGTGTAACTGCTCTTCCACTCCTTCTGTACTGATCTCAGTGAGCACAAGCCAGTGATAGAGCTGTAGAAACTATGTCCAGATTTTCACAGAAAGCAAAATATGGGCTTTAAGTTTCTCCCTGCAGTAATCAGATTCTGTTCTCTGAACTCCTTATGCAGTACAATCTAAAAAACTCAATACCTCAGCACATGAGTGAGTTTTGCTTTTCGGTGCACTTGCATGGTCAAATTGTCACCTTACCTTTGCTTGCCTTCTTTTACAGATTTCAAATAAACATCAAACAATGCCTGTGCCAGCTTGGTTCAGCACAGGCTCTGTTAAGTACAGTGAATGTTGCCAGGATCTAAGCAAACTGAATCTAGTAACTTCAGAAGAGACTAAGCAGCAGTAACCATCTTGAGTCTCCAATGCTTATTCACATGCATTAATCCAAACTGTGTCTCAGATTTTAGCTGCAATACACAGCACGCAGCAGACAGTGAGGCTGTAAACCGTGAACATAGGGGTTTGTATAAGGACCTTGGAAACTCGGCAGTGTGCCTGTGGAAAGGCTGCAGTGTGCTTTACCCAGTGAGTACCACAGGTGATTGGCCTTCCATACACAAGGGAATGCAAATCTATCAGGGTAGGATTTTCAGAAACTGTAAGTTTCCCCGGGGAGCCCTCGCTGCTCAGCAACAATGAAAACCATTCCCATCAGTATTATTTATATTGTGTAATAATAGCATATTACTTATATATGGACTCAATATCTCTGTGATGGATAGGTTATTAAAATGCCAATGGATAGGTCAGAAATGCATCAATATTTTAGCAGCACTGGTTATCAACCCAAGGCTATGCTGAGTCATATATTTTATCATGCTTGGAAAAGGCTGGAGAAAGCTACAATAACTGTCTGAAATGACTGAAGGGATATTTGGTAGCAAATTCAAGCCTGTAGTGAATAGCATTTTCTTTAAAAACAAATAGTCAAGATTGAGTCACAAAAGAAAAAGAAAACGATAAAGAGATTCAGGCAAATTCAAAAGAGAGATCTGTATCAAAGAAATTAATGGGAGTGACAGGCTGCAAGTTTCAGCTTAAGATAAAGAACTGCATGTGCAGCAGTAATGTAAATATATATCAGGAAAATTGCTTAATTGTAACTTTGTGGGGCAGAGGAGTGTCCTAGAGCTGATGCCCAGTGTCCTCGGCCTGGGACACACTGGTTCTGCACTGTGCAGAACTCAGCAGACCTTTTAACCAATCTCCTGGATCTACTGGAGCTTCTACATGAGTCTAAAGCAATGGCAAGACAAGAGAAAATAACCTGCTCATATGAGCTGAATGGTCATCTTATAAACTGAAAATTAAATCGTGTCAGTCATGACAGTGAAAGAAGAATAAGAGGAAATAACATGATGCTGAGGGATGTGAGGGGAAGACCCCACTGCAAAGGACATCTGCTTGACTTCTTGGCATTATTTAATGGACATCACACTGCTAACAGACTGCAGATGAACTCCACAAGAGCAAGTGCAAACCATGCTGTTGTGCATCTGTTATAATGCTGAGACCTTTTCAATGATATTTGTAGTGATATTTGAACAGGTAAACATGCCCTTAAGTCTGCAAGTAGGAAAAAGCCAACAGAGAGTTATGAGATGGAATGGTTAAGACAATGATGGCATAGTCAGAGTACAGTATCATGGATACTAATGGGGCTCTAAGAGAAATAGTACTCTCCCTGCTCCAGAAAATACTTATGCATGTGTTTAACCTTACCACCATAGGTAACTGCACTGACAAAGAACTTGGTGCTTCAACAGATGTAGAAACCAGATGCCTGTGAATATGCTTATACCAGTCCTTAAAAAGTGAATCCACAACTTCCTCCTACCCAAAGCTTTTGTGGTGTTACTACAGACCAAACAATAACACTAACACTTCCTCATGCCAAATAAATGACATTCAACCCCTACAGTTGGAACTAATAAAATACTCCATTTTCTAACACTTTTTTTTTTTTTCTTCACAGTGTATTTGAATGTATTTTTATATAATGAAAATCACAATTTTTCAGTCTCTGGAAGTACTGTACAAAAAAATCAACTGGAAACTACACAAAATTATCCTTCTGCCTAACTCCTAAAGTTCAACTTTACTACAGCTTTGTTCTTTGGTTGCAACTTCCTCCTAACGAACTTGAAGCACAAAACACCTTCCAAGGAGTGAGATATAAATGTTTGATTTAAACACAACTGGAATGAATAAGACCTTTGGTAGATGAGAATACCATGATTTAAAATATACAATGACACTAAATTAGGTCTACAGTATGATCTCTTGGGCTATGTGTCACTGACTGTGATCACATCATAACGGCTTAGGAAGTTACTACCTGTCAGCTGAGTTTTGTAACTCAACTGACTGCATGCTCTTAACTCACCACTACTGCAGGTGAAAATCTTAATAGGTTCCATCTTTACAAACCTAATCCAGTTACATAGCTCGATGGATGGTAGCTCATTATGCCACTGTAATATTCTCATAGTCTAAGGCACAACCTCCCCAAACAGGACTTAACAGGTAATGTCTTGTCTCCCTCCTAATTTCTGTTTTCACTGTTGAGTATGTACACAAACCCTGAGACATCAGGAATCGGCTTCTGATTTTGTATTAATCTAACACTGGTACAACTCCAATGACTGTGGTGAATTTTTCTCATTTATGCTTATGCCAAATCAGGTCCTATGAACTTCATATATAAAAAGAAGTGGTTTTAATATGTAGATATAATTTTCTTATATGAAATTGATTGTAAAGGAAACTTAATTACATTTAGCCCATCTGTAGTAGTCAGATTAATTAAATATTTCTCTCTGCACTTATCTCTAATTGTAATGTCAACAGAGCTGTCCTAGTACATGTTATGTTGCCATTAAAAAGGAAAAAGAAAATTACTTTTAAAACCTGCAGTGAAATGATGTTAAGTGTCTGCCTTAAACTGACAAATTCAAGGAGATTTAGAGTTAACACTGCCAACTCTTTCAATAACTCACCATTATTGCAGAATAAAAAGCACCCAAAATCACTATACAGGGCAGTTTATACAGAACCAGTTCATGGAGTGTATCAGAAAATGCTTTACATTACAGGCTAAACAGGGTTTTTGTGGACAGATTTAAGAGTGCAGGCATGCAAATCAGTGGCTTGGATAGGCGGGGGGTGGGGGTGGGGGGGAAGCCCCAGGCAGATGGGAAAGCATCTGTGGGGCAGTGATGCCAGCTGTGGGACCTTGTGTAAGAGGTATACACACCAGTGCAGAAAAACAGAGAGTGGGCAGAGAGGGGATTGTTAGATGGCTTGTAAATAAGGTGGAAAAGGACAAGAGAGGAATAAGGTGATTTTGAATGGGGTTCAGAAATAATGAAACCTTTGCCAAAGGGACAGCATGGTCTTACAGCCCACAGGATGCAAAATCAGAAGGCCTCAAAATATACCTATAAATGAGGAATCATCACTGAGTCAGAATGTTTCTACTGAGGTAACCTCAGTTCTTGGCCCTAGATCAATCTTAATTTATCAATGACCTAGATGAAAACAGACAACTACTATACTAAGGTATACTACATTACAGTGGTGCATGAGTTCTCTCCCAAGATACTGAGACGGTCTTTAAGTGACACAGTAAGATTATACATGTATTTCAATATATCTCAGTGTACAACCTAAGTTAAAAAAATGTAACTGTGCTTGGGACAGATGCATTCACACTTTGAATGAGAAAGCTGCACAGCTCCAAATATGGGGGCAAGCACACTGTAAAGGATGGTGGTGAGTAAAGGAGAGGAAAGTAATAGACCTGCTTGACTGTCCAGTAAATAAGCATTCCTGAAACAGAATGGAAAAATAATCAACTCTGAGAACAATCAGCGAGGACTATTGTGGCTTTTCTCCTACTGGTAAGCTTGAAATAGAGTCTGGATGTTTTTCCTGAAAAAAAAAATGCACTATCTCATGTAGAATGAAGCACTGGAAAGGAGGCAGAGCCTAACTTAGGGGAGAACTATGTTTTTTACAGCAAACCTACAAATTATTTCTGCATACTTTCTACACTGGTTTACTCTATAAACTCATTCAAATGCAGGTTGAGATAATTGCAAGAATTGTGCTGCATCTCAGGTTTAGAATAAGATTAATGATAAAAAAAGCATCTCTAAGTGCATGCTTTATGCATGCAAATGTATTCATTTAATATTAACATAAGACTAAACTCTGGATGCATTTTGACAGGCAGAGAGGGTTTTTTTTCATTTGGGTATCCATTGGCTGTCTTTTCTGCAGTAGACAATAGTTATGAGGTAGAGTGGAAAGGAGATAGAAGAAATTGACTTTTTTTTTTTTTTTTTTTTTTTTCCCAGTTGGTGTGGTTTTTGATGCATTCTGCTCCTGGAAAGTGTTCCCTGAGCTGAAGTTGTTAAATGGTTGTGAAACATGAGCGTATATGGACTGCTAGGGCAGCACTTGCAGNAGATAGAAGAAATTGATTTTTTTTTTTTTTTTTTTTATTTAAGAGATTAAAAATCAAGTACTGGGATGATGGGTATGGCTCATACGTAATTTCTGCCTTCACAGAATGACAGTATGGTTGAGGCTGGAAGAAACCACCAGAGATCATCTAGTCCAACCTCCTTAAATCACATTGCTCAGGATTATAAGTTCATATGGCTCTTGAATATCTCCAGAGAAGACAACTCCAAAGCCTCTCTGGGCAACCTATTCCAATGCTCAGTCACCCCCACAGTTAAGAAATTTTTCTCCAAGTTCAGGTGGAACTTCCTGTGGTTTACTTTATGCCCATTGCCTTGAATAACATCTAGCACAGGAGTCTGTTCCCTCACTGCACTGCTTCAGATGAAGTCAGTGAAAAAGCTGTCTTGAGCAGACAAACACTGACATGTAGTTATAAAAAGGAAGACACACATCAAAACTATAGATTCAAATGACAGTCAAGGATGTGACTGAGAGACATGAATCATACCTCCATCATTGTCCAGGTTATCTCCACACACCATTTCCATAACAACGTTACATCCTGAGCCACTCCAGCCCACTTGACAAATGCAGTGCCATCCATTCTGATCAAGAGTGCACCTCCCATTCCCATAACAGAGACCTGGGCAGCCATCTAGAACAGAAGATGTAAAAAAGAAGCCTTCATAGAGTAGTTTTCTTCTTATACAGCTTCAATTGTTCTTTAACATTCTTTCACATAGTATTATACTTACTGCCTTCAAATGACCACAGTTCTCTTGCAAGCCATTTATATTTTTGGTCAAATATGGACCATCCTGGTCCCTTCCCCTTTCCTTGCCCAGAAACCATTTCTCAGTGATAAGCAAAGATTTTTTAGTATGTAACACTTTATGTGTAGGAAAAAAGTGACCAAACATATAAGAAAATATTTAGCAGTCTGCAATGTGCATTTCTTTCTTATTGACAAATAAGTTGTAGATCACAAATATACATATATAATCAATGTTTATATCAAAGTTATACGTGGAAAATATTATCTGAATGACAAACTGGCATGCAGACAGAATCCTACACATTGCAGGAAGTGGAGGTGACCTTTTTATTCTGTTCATAAATATCCAGCTGACTGAGAAAGAGCCAATTTCATTTATGCTACAGTACAACTCTTTCCACAGAAGGCAAATGAGGGAGTGTTTCCTTTCAATGTCCAGTTCCACTTCATTTACATTATAGCCAATTCAAACATGACAAACACTTGCCCTTTAGTGGCTCTGATTCTAGATCAAAACTGGAACAATGGCTGTAGCATCCCCTGGATTATATACTTGTAAGCTCTGAATCAATAGTAATTTGGACAGTCTCAGCTAGATCACTTGCCTATAAGAGTGAAAGAGGAATTGTCTCTTGGATGTGCACACTCATGTCCATCTGCTTGCATAGTTTAGTGCCAGCTCAGACATTTGTCATATCCTCACCATGTCACACAGGAAGCCAAAGGACAATGCAGAAAGCTTAGCAATAAACTTAACAGCACAAGTGGCATCCCTTCCAAGAGGGCTCCTTTCTTTTTGCATGGACATGTAGAAACTGAAAGCCCTTCTGTACTTGATAGTGAATATCAACACTTAGGTGTTACCAGAGAGAATTTTTTTATTTTAGGAAATAAAAAAGAGGACTATGTTTGCATATGTGTTTGGCAGCCCCAAGATGCTCCAAAAGGACTTTGGAAGAACCAACCAGAGTCTGGTCTGTCAGGTTATGATTTACAGCCCAACACACAGCACATTTCCAGGCAACCTTACACTAAACACATCATCTCTCTCCTTCTCACCCTTTGCAGACAATCACATATGACAACGGGATTGGAGAGCCTGACCCTCTTGCTTGGAATGTCTGGAGATGGGTGACGCTCACACTGAAATTCTGGAAGTTGCTGCTCTAGAATAGCGTGAGGTTGGCAACCACCAGATACATCATAAAAGCCAAGTATTTACCTCTTTTGGGGAGGTGGGAGAAATGGCTGGATGTGAGAGCTGTGCTGGGAAACAGGGATGTTTTTCCACTTCAGTTCATTGTCCTGCTGAGTTAATTAATTTCTTGTATAGGATTATATTTTGCTGCTGTGTGTGGTTATCCTCTAAGACCATAATTGTAATCAAATAGATTCTTACTGATTCTATTATTGTCTAATTCTGAAGAAATAAAGTAATAAATGCAAAATAAACACCCTGGTCTTTCTGGAACAGTAGTTACTTTGGTATTTCAGCTAGCGGCATTTTTTCAGAGGGTAGTGTGCACATTTGCTCTGCAGAGCATGGCCATGGCTGCGGGACTGCTGTCAGACTCAGTGAAGGTACTTGCACTGCCATGAATAAGCAGGACCTGTGGCAAGGCACGGAAACCAAATGAGCAGCACCAGATGTAAACCAACATCAAATTTAACTCCTGTATCAAATGATTTGAAGAGAACTATATCACATCTAGCATAGATAGCTTTCTAAAAAAACCTCCTTCTCTGTCAAAAGAAACTTACTTCAAGCAAAAGTGACAAAAACCAAACCAAACCAAACTTTTTGTCCTCATGTAAGACAGGATCAACACAAAGTTTTCTGAGGAAGTCCTCAGCTCTGTCATTACTCTGGAAAGGCAAGCAAGAGCAAAAATCTGATTTGCCTAACAGAGCACATCAGATGACTGCACAAAACATGCTTACATTGCTGTAACTTTGCAAATGAGTTGATCACATTATTTGTTAAAAACAGCATTTTCTTCTGTAAATCCTCTATGTGTGTATATATATATCTATGTGTCTCCATAAACAAACATTTTATCTATTCTGGCAACTCTGCAGTAGTGAAGCTCAGACACAACAGGTAACAAAAAACATTCACTTCATTCCCAATACTTTTGTAGCTTTTCATTATTGTTTCACAAAGCTGATATGAAAAACTTACCTAGGTCAGCATCTAAGTAGTGAGCTTAAAAAAGAAAAGAACAAAACTGAGATGGATTGAACTTCTTTACCCAAATATGGACACCATTTGATTATGGCTTGCCACCTGTTAGTTAGCTATAACATGTAACCATCTTACTGAAGTCAGATCTATTCCTGCTACTGTGATCAAAACACACTGCGGATGTGATTGTTCTTCATCTGATGACAAGCATGCAGAGGACAGCTTGGGCCATACCTGGCAGTGAAGAGCTACTCTGTTTATCTTTTTAATTATTTTGGTCCTTTTCTGGATTTGCTCTACATAACCTTTAGAAAATCAGACTGTTCCACCTTCACAAACCTAATTCTTGATATAGTAAATCTGATTTAGTAAATTCTAGAGCCAGTGAATGAATGAAGCAGGAAGCAAGCATAAGAGCTTATGCTGCTTATCTCTGAAAATTAAATACCCTCCTATTATCAACAATTAAAACATTTATGAAAAATGTTGCTTTGGGACATATTAGGGAGAAACATTATTAGACTTTGCAAAAAAACTGTTGCATTCCATTAAAAATATAACTATTACAACTGTATAGTAATGGTTACTGAAAAGACCTGAAAGCCTTACCTTATTAAGAATAATGATAGAAGCCAACTATAGGAAAACTACCTCTAGTAATAAGTAAAATATGTAAATCCCCAGACATGAAAGCAAGAGACTCAATGCAAGAATTACTTAAGCTGAATAACAGCTTCATCCCCTCATACCTTTCATTTTTAAACATTCTTTCCTTCCTGACTTAAAGTTCACATATAAACACAAGCCAGAGATAGGTTTGGACCAAGATATCTTTCTTCTGTGTGTTTTTTAAACAATAATTCATCATTTTTATTACCTCTAAAGAGAAAGCTGCACTGACCTGCTGTTCTGTGGGAGAAGCAGGGTGCACTATCATTGTCAAGGCACCATTTTATACTTGGCCTGACTATGGGTCTTTGGTTTCCCAAAACGTCTTCAACCAGACAGATAGTTATGGCAGTTCTTTGTATAAATGGTTAACATTTATGCATTTTATTTCTCTAGGTACAAAATCCCCTTACCAATGGTGCAGTGGTCCCCTTCCCATCCAGGGCTGCACTCGCACTTCCCATCCTTGCACTGGCCATGTTCTGCACAGTGAGAGTGGCAGGTACGCTCTTCACAGGTTGGTCCAACCCAGCCCTCTTCACACTGGCATATCCCTCTTGAACAGACACCGTGGGTGCCACAGTCCAGGGTACACAGCTCTGCACAGGATTACAGAAGGACATTACATGAAACAACAGTTTCATACTGCAAATAAGCTTTGCACTGATACTAAATTTAATCACTTCTATATTAATATTACTCATCAATAGGAACAAATATGGGATTTCATCACACAGTACAGACCATACACAATGTCTCTGCCTCCTTTTTTAACAGTTATTTGCAAGATCATTTATTTGTTTGGGCTGGGAGCTGCAAATGATGGCTTTGTATATGGTAGGCAAATGGGTCTGAAGCAGACAATGGCATGAAAACGTCCAAATCTTTTGACTGACTTAAAAGCTGAGGCTTTTAATAACAAACATGAGAAGTCTGTTCCTAGGTCCCATCAGCTCAGTTCTGAAATCTACTATAAACTCAAATATTGCAAATGTGCTGAAATAAAGGATGAAGTAGAACATTAAATACATACAAGAAAACATCTTTGAAGTATTCAGATATTTGTAGTGATGACAAAATAGCCTTCACCTAACAGTAAGAAGAGCCACCAGAAAGGTAACGGTGAGAAAGCAGAAGAGCAACACCCATTCTGATGGCAATATACAATACTACACAGCTTACAGGCCATGCAGATCCATCTAGTTCTAAAATGGCCTTCAAACTTTAAAACTTTTTTTCCATCCCGATTTTCATGAGTCAACTGCTAAGAAAACAGAAGAGCTGCTTTGGGAAGACAGGAGTGCCTCCTTCATGGCATTCAGAAGAATTTCTCTACCTGGGCATTGTATAACACCACTTACTGTAAAGTGGAATGAAACCCCTGAATTATTTCAATACATCACAATATGCCAATTGCAAACTACTTCCACTTAGACTAATGTTGTTCTGTGAAAAGAATGGCTTCATTATAAAAAGGTTCTGTGTAGTTTGAATTTATTTAGAATAATTAGTGTCAAGAGACAGAATTTGCTTGTTATTCTGCAATTAACCTGCCACAGAAATGTTTCCTCCTTCTTCCTCTTGGAAAGCAGCTGATAGCACTACAAGTGTAAGCCAAATAATCATGTCTGCTCTGATTTCAAATGTCAGTGTTACATATTTAGTTGTGGCAAGATTTTTCCCTTGACAGATTTTAAACAATGATCATTTATATCCTGGAAGTATTGTATATAAACATTCTTCAAAGCATTTGTAGTGACAAATGCTGTCACTGTATAGATGAAGAAAAGTTTCTAAAGTTCAAATTGAAATCTTATCAATTCCAATCATTTCACCACAAAGGAAAAAGCAGCACAGAAACAGACATTGCAGATGTGCTGGGCTCTGTCTTGAGTTAAAGTCTTGCCCTTATTTTTGTTAACAGCCAGGGCGATGGCAGAGTGCAATCAAAAGAATCAGTGGGTGACAAACTGGAAGAGCACGGTCAAACTCAAAATTACCTTCAGAAGCAGAAGGCATGGTAAAGAACACAATATAAAATTCTGTAAAAGCAACTGTAAAGTACTGTCCCGAGGCAGCCAAGAAAAGCTATACAAAAAATAATTTTACTACTCAGACTGTGGCTTGTTTTATACTGGAGTACAAGCTAAACACAATTACTGGATGGTATTCCTCCAAGAGAGTCTGTAAAACAAGGAAAAGAGTGCTCTGCTGTATTCAAATGAAAACCTGTGCTGAGCCTAGAGCATTATGCCTTAAGAAAGACTTGATTGCTGCCTACTAATCATGTATTAATCTAATGCTTCATGCCTTGGACTGCCTGCCTGCAGGTACTGAGAAGGATTTTTTCCCCCTTGCTGCATAATTTGGCTTGGCTTTTTTGTTTTGTTATTTGATTGTTCCTTGGAAACCTGGGAGGCCCCCCAGAGGACTACATGGGGGACTTGCTCTGTCATTTTAATGGTATTGAAGTGACCAAATACTTGCTCCTGTGATCAGGATGTAAATCCCACCAGATCTGGGACCACAAAAGAACCCCTCCAGGCCAGACTGGTATTATTTTAACCTATCTTTATAGCTTGGTGCATGGACTAACTCCTGAGAATTAAATCTAACAAATTACCCACTACTTCAAGGATTTAGGCTGCTAGAAGGATGCCTTTGATCTCTCCTGATCTCCCTCCAGTTCATTATAATTACTGTTTTTGGTATTTTAATGTAAGTGGCAAAGATTGTTAAGGGGATTTTAAGAAATATTCTGTAGTTTACACTAAGCTGTGGTAAATGGAGGAGATGTTTTTTTTTACTCTTCTGGATTGAGTGTCTGCTACATAGTTGTTTTGCAGTTGTGTGACTGGCTTAGTTCAACTGATGCCAGAACTTCAGGGAATATTATGAACATCAGTATGCAGAAGTGACAATGCAAGTTGGAATGACTCAAGTGGGGAAACAGCAATGTACAGAGCTTCCGATCGTTTCAGCAGCTCCCACTACTTCCCCACCTGTAAATCAATCAAAGAAACAGCTGTGAAAAATCTCGAACACATTCCCACATGTGGTATGCATGCATGCTTCACCTCTGCCAGCAGAGTCTGATCACAACAAACTCATCTTCCAAACAAGCGAAAGAAACAGCACAGAGCCAAAGGCAATGTGGGCACATCCCTTCCATAGAGACGTGGATCTTGCACATACTCCTACTTACAAACCCAACATTAAACAGATCTTGAAATGTTTGAAAGTATCCCATTGTTTTCCCCATGTTTCACACAAGGAATAAAATATTTACATGCTATTTAAGCTCCTAAATTGAATCAGATTAACAAAACAGAAATACAAGATTTCCTATCATAAAAAAACATATCCTAGGCCAGTCAGCATACAGTCTTCCCACAAGGTTCCTTTGTAAAAATACTATACTCCCACATAAGATCATATATAGCCAAACAATTTTTCCTTCATTTTTGCCTATTGAAATACAGTGGCTTCCTCTATCCCAACCACACTGTCTTGGTAAGACAACACAGCAGGCGAAGTTCTGGATCACAAACTGGCTCTATGTGGTAGGAAACATTAGGTTAGTTGTCCTGCACCCAGCTATTCAATTTTCACACCTTGTTTCTGCCAGCAAGTCAGGGCTCAGTAACCACATACTGGTAACTGAGTAAAAAGCATCACAAAAAAAATGTGTGTCAAATCTGTTCCAGCAACAGAATGCTGAATGATCTTACCTAGCTTTTGCTTTTCCTTCTAGTAATACATTTTTTCCCCACACATATCTAAACTCAATCTTCTTTGAACAAATCAGACCAAATTCTGTAAGCACCTGATGCAATGAAACCTATTTTCTTAGTTTGGACCAGACACTTTCCTCAGTCAGGCTAGTTGATCTGCTCCTCAGTATTTATGGTCACTGAGACCAGTCTTGAGATAACCATTTGTTTGGGTGATTCAATATGAGGTTTCAGAAATGCTGTTTACCATGATAATGTATTCTTCTGCCATGCAAATTCAAGATTCTCCCCAGACTTCTCACACAAAGCAAGGGGAATCATGCCTAACACCATCCTATTAATGCTGTGGTAGTACCTGAAGCTTTAATCCAAAACTAATTCAAACAAATAAGATTTTAAAAAAGCATTATCTGTTCAGGTTGTCCTCTTTTTAAACAGAAAACAATTTCTTAGCTCCTCCTGTAGATAAACAAATACAGAAGTATCAGCATAGCAGGGAGCCATATTAACATTCGTATTTGTATTTGTATTGAGAGGCTGGGTTTTCATGGCAGACTACACAAGATGAGATATTTGAGTGAATGGATAGTGACTGAATGCAATGGGAAACAATACAATACCTTGAAATAAGTAAAGAGTTTCAAACAAAGCTGATGCAGTAAAAATTCAGACAGCACTGAAGTCAGACACTGAGCCAGATATCATGCAACTGTTCTGCTCAATGCAGCATCTGCCTCCTTCCATAGGTGACAGTCCTATGTGATTCAGAAGCACACCAAAATGCACACACAATGGGCCAGCACAATGCAGCAAGGGGTTTGAGCTTTGAAGCAGTTGATACATCCAAAGACTTCTGTTCCTTCTGACTGAAACAGCTATAATTCCACTCCCCCTCCTCTCCATCCACTTCCGGTCTCTCTGGTCCCTTCCTGGAGCTTATCACCTGAAACTGGTGAGCTGATTCAGATCATGAAAATGTCAGATAATTATTCACTTTATTTTTCTGGGTTAATACCTGACAGCTTGCTGAGCTAAATCAGCCCATCGAGGGATCAAAGCAGCAACGCAGGCAGGGCAAGGGAGGAGAGGCAGATCACAGCCTGGATGGGGGACTGTCCTGCTGAGGGGTTACAAGCTGTGCTGGTGTCTGACTGCAAAGGACAAGAGCAAGGAGGAGGTGACAGGAGGTATGGTTTGGAGTAGCTGACTTGGGGATATTACATCACAAGCCTTTAGTTGTGCTGTTACAATAATTGTCAATCATTCTCACAATGTACAGTGCACCTCACACAATTCATTAACAATGTTGGTATTTAGGGTTGTAGGCTTACATAAAACCAATCTCTTCTCTCCTACTGCTCTTTGTTGATTGGGATATCCACCTACCCAACTTGCCTGCCTGAGCTCTAGGCAGATCTTGTGGAGGAGCATGGTGGGTTGAAGGCTGGTCTATAGCGAAGAGATCAGATCCTCACATTGCGTGTATGGTGTGAACGTGCGTGAATGGTGTGAATTTTCATGGCTCCACAAACACCACAGTCACCCTAATTCACAGTAATTCATGGCTCTGTTTCAGTTTTTGTATCTGTACCCTTTGCAATCAAAACAAGGCTCTCCGAGTGTCAGGCTGCAAAGTTAATTTCCTTATCTAAAAAAAGCTCAGCAGTGCAGACCTGCTGCGAGGAATGTGCTGGCACATTGCTGGGAGCTGGCCTCAATCAGCCCCTGCAGTTTCTTAAAGACTTTAATGAAATACAGTCTTTATCAAATCTAAAATTCAGAGTCCTTAGACTTAAACCAATTAATAAATAAGAGACTTAAAAAATGTTCAACTCAGTCTAGAATTTTCACTGACATGTCCTTAATTCTGAACACCCATTAATTTCTTGGAAGAAGGTAAATGTGAGCTGTGAACCATTATTTGTACATATTCTTGAGAAGGAGACCAATATGTTGATCATTCCTGAGCTAATCTAAAAAGCATTAAAAATTCACTCCACAGTCTTCATTTTAATTACCTAAGTCAACAATGAGCTCTTTCAAATATGTTTTATAATAAGTTTCTACTTATGTGATCCGAAAGGGGAAATTAAAGCTAAATATTTTATAATTTGTAATGATAAGGGAAGATTTGAATGTTAATTCAACATGTTTCAGAAATAACTGTTAGAAAACCAGGCAAAGACCAAAATACTATATGTAAATACAAGTGGTCAAATACTTCCTATGGAAACACTTTCATTTTATTTTTCTTTGCATTCCGTGGTGAGTCTTGTTCTGCAGACAGTCTAAACCTTAAGTATCAGATTAATAATTTTGCTATCCATTTTTTAATAACTGGTTTTCCATAAAGATTAGAAATTAGTCTATCTTGACTCTCGCCCAATAAGGTTAACTGCTAGAGGCAGCAAAAAATCACCTATCTAGGACTAATAAAGAAAGGGTTTTTTTTTTTTTTCAATTTAAATATACATTGCATTTAATAAGCTTGCATGATAATTTTAACAATGTTCCTGAGTTTTTTAAATTACCTTCCTGCTGTGTCCTGGAGACAACTATGTTCCAGCTTTCATTTTCAGAAACTGACTTTATTAATATAATCTTTTACACCAGGAAAAAAAAGTTCAAAAAATTTAAAGTTTTAAGAGTTTGAAAAGCACTTGAGCTATTTCTTTTTTTTCCCCCAGTAAAACCTAATTGAAAGTTGTCCCCCCGGAGAATGGTACCTGAGAGAATGCACTGTAGAGGTTTAACATCGATACCAAAATTTTACATATCTGTAGGAGAAGAGATTTTATTTTTATGGTACAGCTTATATTATTTGCCTAATTTAAATAAACTCCTTTGGCAATGGGGGTGTTATAACTGCGTCCAATTCAGGCTTCTCCAACAGCATCACAGTACACTGGTTAGGTGTACAATTTTTTACATTCTTGGACAACCACAGCTATGCCAACAAACCATCAAGCTATGAACAGTTTTTCTGCAGAGGCAACACAGGACTATTACACAGGCTATGCCAGCATTTAGTGGCACCTGTTCTTCAAGCCTGAAATCAAAGGGACTTGGAAGTGTCTACAAAACATTGATTTTGAAGTCTTTGGCTGTCAGCGGCAGGGTTTCTTCTGGTAAACAGAAAACAGGTACCTGTGTGGAAAAGAAAGCAAAGGTGCATTCCCTAACAACTGCTGCTACATCTTCTCCCCATCCTTCAAAACACCAAGGAACGCTTGAAGGGAAAATATCACAAAACTTCAGATGAAATTTGGTGCAATCAAAAATAAATCAATATCACTACCAAAGGACAACTGTTTGGCAAAACCAACAATAACAGCCTCTATTACTCTACTCTCAGAATACTAAAATAACAGAGTTCTTACATGTATCTCATGTAGCTCAGTTTACCTATTTTAATGTAGACAGAAAACAGAGCTGCAAAAGACTTCACACGATCATCTCCTCTTAATTGTTTCAAATGAAATCATACCTGGCACCCCTTAAAAGCTCCCAACAACAGAGAGCCTAAAACAAGACTAGGTAATCCATATCATCACTAGACCATCTTCACAGACAAATGCTCTTTCCATCTAAAATTCTCTTGCTGCAATACTACTTGTCCTTCTCCCCACACATCGCACACTTACATCTGACAATGAAATATATTAAGGTCATCTCACAATACCACAACTATTTGTGGGTTTGAGCAGTTTGCGCTGTTTGTGTGAATGAATTCAAAACACTTCAATGTTAACTACATGAACACTGCAAAAGTGTTGCATTGAACTTATTCTCACATATACCTCCAAAATCACTTCCAAAGATTTTGCAGAGTGGGACTTGGTGGCCCAACCCAACAAAAGACATAAAATGTGAGATTTGTCTCACCCAACATGAGACATTAGTGTCTGAAATAGTTTTCTATTACAGTCTGTTATCAGACTAGAATGCTTACATTTATTCAGCTGTTGATATTTATCCTTCCTGACACTATCATGAAACAAGAGATCATAATAAGCATTTAAAGCTTTGTTAAGCAGAAGAGGAATGATTTTGGAAAATCAAGGAGAAGAGAGGTCCTACTCCATATTGACCCTCATTTCTGGCTCTGAATGATGTTAGAGAGGCTCATGAGATATTACAACTATTTACAGTTTACCATGCATTACACAACCACATGGACAGTCCTTAAATTCATAAAATATAATTCTTTTACAACTTTTTTATATCTCCTATTACTCAGCCTCCTATTAAGTACCCCTTTTCCTATTGATTACAGGACTGATACTGTTTCCTATTTTCTCTTCAATAAATCTATTGGTTTTTCTATGAAATAAATTAGTGTTTGCTGTAAATAAAATCTTGGGTGGTCTCACTGACAACTAAAAAATATTACAGCTGAATAAAGGACAGATACTGGCACTCCTCTTCATGTTATCCCAGGAGGCATCCTACTAGGAGGCAATGAGGCACTTCAAGAGGTCAGGTCTTCTTTAGAGAGACAAGAGTTGCAAAGAAGTACTATTGAATAGTTGGTATTTCCAGAAAAAAAAATAAGGGGCAATCTAAACTCCACACAGCCCTGACTATTACTTGGGATAATTCAGACAGAATTACCACACAATGATAAACTACTTCTACCAAAGGTAAAACTTCTCCAAAACTCCATTCTCCAAACATAGTTCATTGTAAACCTTTCTACTGTAAGATGTATGCAAAAAGCTTTCTGATGTGTTGCCTCACAGATATGTAACTACCTTCCTTATCTTCTTACCACAGGCCACAGCATGTAAAATAAAACCACTGGAGCTAAAATGCCACATCCTCACTGTTTGTTACTCAGAATGTTTCACCATCAATCTAGTGATAGTTTTGCTTTCTGGAAATAATCCTACCATTGTCTCATTGAACTTATTTCTGACGCATTAAGCACTATAAATTCTTTGTCTGACTCCTAGTACGAAGGCTGCCATTAATGCTATTATGTCTCTCAAAGTATATGAACATAACAGCATTTTTTAGAAAACCATAACATAGCTTGTGATAATGCTACACCTGTTTGAAAGAAACTTTTCCAAACTCAATTTGCTGGAAAATTTATTTCTGTAGAAAAATAATCAGTGGACAGAGAGGTCCAAAAGGGAAACAGAGCAGAGGCAGAGGAAATGACAGAGTAATTTTTATCTTTCCCTAGATTTTTTTATCACACTTTTTTTTTTCAGCTTTATTTTTGTTCTGATGAGGAATATTTTCTTCCTGATCCAAATCCAACCTGTATATATAAAAATCCTCACCCTTTATTGATTTTGCTCTGGTTCAAAATGGTATTTTTATAGTGCAAAAATCTAATCAATACAGCCTGCAGAATCTGGACTGGTAATGGTAAACATACTAACAGAGATTTCATTTCAGGCACCTGAAGCTCTGAAAATGGATACCAATGAAAGGGATTACTCATTCGCCATTGGGTATATCTCTGTTTACCCAGCCCTGCTACTGGTGCAAAGCAGAATACAATGACACTGTGCTTGCCACACAGGGGACTTCAGCTACAGAACCCATCTCTTTCTCAGAGGTGACACAGGTTGGCAGGTTGGAAGAGGCCTTTGTGGGAAACATTTAAAATAAATGAGCAGAAGCAATAATGGCAAAGAAGATTAGACTGACACAAAGGTGAGGAGAAACTTTGGTATTCTGACCAGCACATTTTTAAATACTGTTTCCCAAGTAAACATGGAGTTTCCTTGTCAAATTTGGTCCTGTTTTATAATTTGTCTCCACTGTTTGATTTCAAGTTGCATGTGTTGTAAAGCACTGAGATTACAGTTGTCACTGGAGATTCATACTCTGACTAACAAGCTCTTAAATCCTTCACAATATACTCAGAACCACAAAAGGAAATGCCACGCAATGTCTACCTTGTTGGATATTTTATTTGATCAGGAGACTAGTAAGAAAACAGTCCAGAACAATCTATCATGAGCAGTAATGAGTGAGATGAAAGCTATGAAAGCTATTACAGCTATGTCCTTGTATTCACTCACAGAGGGGAAAATGCAGTCCATACTTACTTGGGCTGAAAAGCCTGTTGTGTAGGAAAAATGGGAAACCTGTTGAGTAAGTGTCAGGCCATAAAGATATAGAAAAAGCATGAGGCCTATGAAAACTGAGAAACATGGAGAGCAACCAAATGGCTTTGCAGAGAAAAAGGAAACAGGCAAAGAGATGACTCGGTGGTACATTTATAAAACATTTGTAAGCTGTCTCACAGGTACAGCCTTAACTAATAAAACATCCAGAGAAAATAAGGTTTTGAGACACTTGTTCTTAGCAAAGTTTCACCAGATTGCCTGAGCGGATCAGGATACATCTTTACATAAGCACTAAACCTTTCATGATACACAGAAGTACTATTATTAACACTGACTAGGGCTCTTCTTGGAGCATAACGATTTCCACAATTATTTCATTAGTAGATTTGATTAGTAATATTCAGTAAAAAAGTAATGATCTACTTAAGCACCATGTGCAAAGAGAAGACACCATCTTTAATTCTCAAGCTTACAGGATAACTTTTGAATATGGGTCCACTCAAAAAATGCTCACTGAGTCACTTGCACTGTACATTAGATGTACCTGCTGGCTTCAGTAATGAAGATGTATTTTAATTACCATATCTCCTAAGGGCTCAAAATGCTGAAAAGGTGAGTACTGGTTCTGCTCCTCAACATACCTCAGGAATACCTATTCAGATTCACCTGTGTAAAAATAGTGATAGCCCAAAAGTGACACAGATACCACCGTTGCCTGAATTAGACACCGAACTGGCACTCAGTGAGAAAAGAGACAGTGACCTGCAGAATCGACATCAACACACTGACACTGGAAGCTTTTAAAAGGACATACTCCCTTTTTTATATTGTATTTTTTTCTTTCAGTGAAAATCCAAACTACATGGACAGACAGAAACAGTGGATTATCTAAACAAGAGTTTTAGGAATTCATGTTTTGAATGGCTGGATGCCCAACCATCAATTTGTATCACAGTAAAGTCTAATATGAGTTCTAAGTAACAGCTCAGGTTCACAATCAGAACCAAAATCTATGGAAGAAGCTGGCCTTGCTTCCTCCATTTTTAGCATAATTAAACAGTTTCCTTGACAAACTCAAGAGCCAGGCATAACACGCTCTTCCAGAAAAGCAAGGAGAGCAGCCTCAATTAGCAAAAGTCACACAGTGCACAGTGACTGAATACTGCTTCCATGGACAAGGAGCAAACAGTTGTGTGTTCATTGCTGTGTTTGTGAAGATAAGTACAGAGAGAGACGAAACAGCTCCCAGTAAATAAACCGTAACTTCCTCTGTGTCAGCAGCACAAACAGAAATAGCAACATGCATCTGGCAACTGCTACTGAAGCAGAGATGCAGCTCATGACTTGCAGTTTTCCTGCACCAAGGAGAAGCAGCGCTTTGGGCACACAGCCCTGGGCTTTAAGTGAGCACTACTGTCACCTCGTCAGTGTCCCTGGTACAACTGCAATAAAGCTTTGTAGCTTTTAAGAAGTGAATGAATGTCCTTTATTATTTTGCTCATTCCCTTCCATGCTGCTGACATTTTTTTACTAACTCATCACTTCTCCCTGGTCCCTCTTGCCCATGCAAACTCTGCTTTGCTGAGGCAGTTGTGTTATTCCCAGGACACACCGACCCATTACACAGTGCTCAAAGATACTGCTACTTCTCTCTGCAGAGCTGACAGGGGCACAGCTGGGCTGGCCCCCTTCTTAAAGGTGTTTTTGTAGCAAATGCATGGGTGACAAGAACAGGAAAATACAGATGTGCCATGTGAAGAGTCAGCTTTCTGCAGTCCCTCAGAAAATGACTTTGGATCACAAGGTGATCAATACGATTTTAACAATCTGTTTAGAAAATAGCCAAGGCTTCCTAATTTGAAGAATGACATGCAGAAATATGCACTGCAGCTAAAATACACAAGATGTTTTTGCTTTAACAGAACTGAAATATTCTTGTAAAATTACTATAAATTTAGTTTTATTTAAAAAATATTGCTTGAGACTAAATATTTAAGCAAAAGTCCTTAAGGAGACCAGAGACCAGGAATTCCTTAGATGTCTACATCCACTACCCTTGCAACAAGCTACACAATCAAAAAACTTAAAAATACAATATATAGGACAAAAGAAAGTTCCCCTGATTTTGACTTTTCTCAATAGCAAGTCCGTATTTTCAGAAGTTAAACTTCATAGACTCTGCTGCATAAGCATATTGAAATGATAGCTATTTTTGTAGAACACTTACCATGACAATGAAAAAAAACCCCAACTTTATAAATATCTGCTTTTCAGGGTCTGATGCAACACATTTTGCACAATAGATGTTCTGAAATTCATGAAGGACAAAGCCCTTAGTTCTTCTAGTGCTTTTTTGTACTTTTGCTCTAGCAATTCCCCTTTGTGCTTTTCCAGCTGTGTGGAGGGGAAGATCACACCTAACACAAGAAGCGCTCTTTAAATGCTCGTGGTATGGATAACTTGTCAAAGTTTCATCACTGGATGTAGCTTGGCAATTAAAAGTTGAAGGTTTTGTATCTCACTACTGTTCTGTTGCCCATTTAGGCTGTTTTTTCCCCTTCATCACAAGATCCATTACACCAGCAGAACCTTCCCACAATTTCCCTACTTCAGATACCTCTTTTATAAAGGGCTCCTCTGGAGTGCAAGCCTTTCATATTCAGAATTTCCATCTTAGTATTTTATTGGACACAGGATGTTCACAAAAGTCCTCTCTGTACTATATCTTGTTAGTTGTTTTACTACAGTTCTTTAACACTGTCTAGATTGACTACTATGCAAGCAATAAGGTTGAGATTCAAAAGGGAATGCAGGCACTTAACTACAACTTTAAATGTCTAAATCCAAAATTTAGACCTTTAAAGTCTTTGCTCAGCCTACCTAACACTGAGGTGCCTGAATCACTTTGGCACTTGAATTCCTCCTAAAATCCCACTTATTTGCCAGGGCTTGCTACTAGATAATCACCCAGCTGAGGCTGTAACAGCTTTATGTTAAATTCTCTAGTTTCACAGTCTGCACGATTTTACATGGGTGTTGCCTAAGGACCCTAATGAGCATCGCTCTCAAAACAGATCTTCTGGAGCTGGACTAGCAGCAAACATCTTCCGGTGGACAGTTCCTGGACACAACAGATTCCCCGTAGAGACACAATTCCTTGCACACAGAGAGGGAACTCCTTGTTAGCTACCTAGAAGGCAATATGAGCAGGACCATACTGCTGTCACCAGCAATTTTGGTTTCCTGTTCCTGGATAAGAGAAGAGCTGTTGGGATAGAAGCATCCACAACTGGGTCTGTGGATTCCACCCAATGGAATACATAATACTTTCTGACAAAGATTTACAAAAGCTGACTTAAGCAAATTAAGTTTACATTTGAATGAGGGATATTTCCAATAATTGCTGAAGGAGGTGCAGACAGCAATAGATTAAGAAATTTAATTTTCAGAAAGAAAAAGGGAAGGAAAGAGCCATTATTTTTGGCATATCTGCAAAATAAGCAGCAATCAGTTGAAAAACATCTGAAGTTTCCTCATTGTATATCTCATACCCTTGACTTATCCTATTTCTTAAATCAATACATGACTACATCAGGTATTTCTGGTTCCCTCTGGATTGACTTCAACATGCAGGAGAATTAATTTTTATTGGAGTACTTCTTCACTGCCTTAAATTTCTCATGCTTTAAATTCTCCAGCAACACATATTAAGTATTTCAATCTTTGACTACCAAGTTTTTAATAGAAATCTTGCTCACCCGGTATCTTTTTGCAAACTCTTGCAGCTCTACAGGAGATACAAATCAAACTAGTCACGCATTGGCTTTTTTTTCCCAATGAAATATAGAGTAGTAAGAACAGTCTTTCTACAATGTCAGACAACGTACAGCAGGGGAAACCTCAATCATCCTTTTAATTAGCAGAGCAGTAATAGTCAAAGCTCCTCACAAATTAAAGGAAGAGGACAGTTAGATGAAACTAAGTCCATCAGTTCTTCAGAACAAAACAATAAAGGATGGTTACAGTGTAATTAAAAAGTTCTTGAGACTTGTCTACAACAGGGAGTAGACTAGAAGTATCAACATGGAACAGAGAAGTCTATAGAAAACACATGACAGGTTACATCCCACACTGAGGAAATTTCAAGGCTATTTTCACTACTGCAAGCTGTTTGTAGTGAATATCCTTGTCCTAAGCAAATGAGAATGATTGACACCCATACATTGCAATTTGCTAAACCTGAAGAGTTTTCTGATTGTTATGAAATGGTTTTACCTAATTATTTTTCAAGTAGCAGTTTTTGATGTTTAGCTTTGAAACAAATTTGAGATGTCTTGAACTATATTAATATACTATATTATGCCTTCATTTCTTTCTAAATCACTTTAAAAAAATGCACATTTCTAATGATTTTTAAATTACTCTACTCTGCACATATCAATTTACAACAATTACAACATTTTGCATTTTTCAAAGCACTTCGATTTTAAAGAGGTTTTATGCTTTGCAAGATGCTATGCTGCAGGAAGAGGCTGCTGATCCATTTTTACCCTTTGTAAAATTACCACCCATCTTGCTAGAGAGAGCTTGACCAAAAATAGATATGCTAAATATATACCATCTCCATATAATCATTTTAGGATGAATGTTTTTGTGACTAAGAACTGCCAGTATTCTTTTCCCAATCATAATTAGGTTGCTTCAATGGTATAAATGGATTCGGTGGAATTATGACAAATGTCCTGAAGTAAGGAGGACAGAAACTGACCTACTTTGTCTGAATAGAGTCTAGAGAAATGAATACAGGACAGGATGTCAGAGGCATCAGCTCTGTCACAGACTCTATTACTTTTCAGCCTATATTTTAGGCATAGTGCTGCAGCTAATTAGTGACTCAGGGCTGGATTCTTACCCGAAACACTGGGATTGCACTGGTGGCACCACTACAGTTATACAAATTTATGTTAGCTAAGACTCCACCCCACCGAACAACCCTGGCATCCATTTTCTCTTCATAATTCACTCCCTTAATCTAAGGGCTCCATGTTAAAGGTTTCAATCTGAGAACAGATGAGGTTTCTTTGTTCAGTTTGTTGATGCTGCACCTTCAATTAGCCAGAGCTCCCTTTCAACCTGACAGTAGTAGTCAGTACTCACAAGTTTGATTTTTGTCTTTCTGAAAAGCACTGCCTATGTGCCTCAAAGGGAGATGACTCATTAACATCAAGGGATTTTGGATGACAGCCTATAAATAAAGCAACAAAGATCCGCAGACAGTAAGCAGAAAGTTGACTATACTGAAGCCATGGTGGTATTAAAATAGTGTACTATCAGTCTTCCATCCTACTGTACTATTTTGTCATGTATGCAGTAAATCAACCCATACTGCACAGGTCAACTGAGTCATATGTTGAATATGCCTGAAGAATAGATTTTCACATACAATCATAACTGTATTCAGTATGCTGTAAAGGTGCTGAGACTGAAATATTCCAAAGATGACTTTTCCCAGCACAGGTAGGTTTCACAGAAAATTTTTTATAATCAGTCTCACTTGGAGCTAAGTATGAAATTCCTATTCTCTATTCACATCTTTTAGAGAAGGGGGACACTAAATGAGAAACAGAACCCAATCTCCTGTGCACGTCCACTGTCAGACAGTTGAATTGATAGCAGCCAAAGATCTTTGGGTATTTCTTGTATAACTTGCCAAAGGATGATTGAACTAGGAAAACACTAAAATTAAATGAGCAAAGTGTTAAGACAGGAAGGAATTAATTCAAACACAGAATACTCACATTTATATTGTGAGCATTATAATGGGCTTTTGGTTTTTAGTGCTTTACATCAGAGAAACATTTGTTTTTCCACAAACTAATGATTAGAAAAATCTACCTGTTCTTTTGACAGCATGAAATTAAGCCTTTATAATATTTGCAGTTGACCTCTTTGCTGTATGGTGGGTGTGACTGTTGGGGTCAATCTCTTGGACAATGTGGAATTTGAACTTTAACAGTGCTGTTAACTCTTTGGGAATCAAAATGGTGAAAAGAGAGAGCTCTCCTTGGAGATGTCTGTGGACCTCTGCCTGAGACCAACTTAGTCTGGTCCTTAGCTAGGCCTCCCTTACTTTTAGACAAAAGCATGCACAACTCACCTGATTCCTTCTACAGTCCAAAGTGAGGACTGCAGAAAGTGGGATGGATGACTTTTCCAGGAACAGCTGACTAAACCAAAGAAATAAAGTTACTGTAGAAGACACTGAATCTCTGCGTATATTTCAACACAGATCGCAACACAGGTAAAGGCAGCAAGAAATGCCCACTCAGGCCAGCAGAAATGAAAAGTTTCATTACATTACTTGAATAATGACTGCAGCTGGAATTATAACAGCAGTGTCCAAGGTGGAGCATTTGGAAGAATTCAGCTGGAATAACTCTGTGCTGCTTCTCTATAAATTTCTGACACTGATATATTTTTGAAGCAGTGAAAGCCATAGTTTGCTTTTGACCTTCAGGGTACAAGCCAGTTGGCAAAGTGGCAAAACAGGCTAATCCATCTCCCTCATGGCAAATACACATCAGCATATAATCATACAGAACAATTAAAGCGCTGTGATGTTGTCCATAAATAAACCAAATCTTAGCTACAGATAGAAGGTGGTTTTTTTTTCCTCCTGATGTCACATATGGCTGTAGAAAGGACACCTGCCAATGATATTTTGATTGGTGTAGCTAAAGATCTGTCAAAGTTTTCATAGTGAAGTTCAGCTGATGTTGCCTAAAGATGGCAAAAGAATCAAAAGTATATTATTTTTCTGTTTAAACATTAGCTGATATGAAGAGCCTTTACAGATAGGTGCATAAGTAGCAAGGCAAAGCCTTAATAAAAACCATGTCATCTTTGGGATAGGTCAATTGAAACCTGTGTTTATGAAAGAAAATGGCTTTTCATGGAAGGTCAATGTGATTCTGTGATTATAGGGTAGAAAGAGGCCAAATATGTCTAACAAATATCCAGCTAAGGATATTGAAATGATGGTTCTTAACAGAGTGTCCTGGGTTCAGCAGTTGCAGTCAGTTTTTCTTCTCTTTAGTAGCTGGTGTTTT
>NDXB01015904.1:17179-49079 GCA_002631895.1 Agapornis roseicollis | reverse complement strand
GTATAACACAAATCACTATTGCTATCACCAATAATAATAATAACAGGGAAAACAAGGGAAGAGGGTACGATACCACATGCCGACAACGAGGCCGACTGGGAAGTTCCCTCTCCTTCCTGGTAACTCCCAGTTACCCCCTGGGCATGGCGTGCTACGGTATGGAATACCTCTTTGGTCAGTTTGATCCTGTCAGTACAGTCATGTTCCTCCTTCCTCCCGGTTTCCCCTCCTCCCTGGCAGAGCATGAGGCTCACAGAGTCCTTGGTCAGGGCAAACATCGCTCAGCAACAACCAAAACCATCGGCCTTATCAGCCTTGTTCCCGGGTTAAGTCAAAACACAGCTACTAAAGAGAAGAAAAACTGACTGCAACTGCTGAACCCAGGACAAGTAGTTAATAGCAAAAATACAGAATGCTAGTTATTTATATTCCACTTGTATTTCTACTAAAAATCATAATAACAAGGATGAGAGTAATGAATTTTCATTTTGTCAGACATACTGATGTGATATTAGACATGTAGATGGTGCTTATTTAAAAGAGCACTCTCTTGCCACTAATTTTATGTAATATGATTCGTGTCAGTAATGACATGGTTTTTCATTCTGGAGCAGTCTGTCAGAGCCCCCAGGAGGATTCATTTTAGTTTAATATTCATAGATGAACTAGCCCTTGTTTAAGAGCTTTTCTGCTTTTTCTATTTCCATTTCAAATAATTCCACAGAATTGTGTGGGAGCAAGAGAATCAGCTGCTGAGTGCTGATGGATACAGTAATATTACTAATAATATCATTACCAGTTCAAAGAAAATAAATAGATCACAGAAGTTTGCATGTGCCTTACTCTATAAAATCCTGTAATTGTGCTTTTTTCCTTCATTTACAATACATATATTGCTGTTTTAATCTGAAAGGAGAATACCTTTCCATCCAGTCTGTGGAATGGCAACTTCCATAACCCAAACATTACATATTCCCTGATGAAAGTTAGTTTTATGCAACCACAGTGCAGGTTCATTTTACCAGACTAATATTTTGCTAAGTGCTTGAGCTGAGCTTTTGTGATAAGTACCCTCTTCTAAGGAGAAAGATATTTACTCTAAATCAGAAATGACAGTTTATAATAGTACTATGAGACAGGGAAGAGGAAAATGGAACAGAATGCTACATTATGGAGGGACTGTAGTTTCCCGTTACAGCCCCAGGAATCATGATCTACAATTCTTTATCAGTAAATGGATCAGCTCTATTATCCACAGGGCTATGTATGCAGGTTCGTAGGTACAGAATTGCCTTAATGTTTTGGGCAGAAGAGCTTCTTTTCATTTTTATTGTGGGTCTGGAGGAGGAGAGAGAGCTAGTTATATTGTTTTTTGTTCTTTGTTTTATGTCCAGGTAGCAATCCCTGTTATTTATGAGTGGAGTTTGTAAATCCATCTTTCTTTTAATCTCCAGGCTTTGTAGCTCTACAAGATGATGCTTACAACTCAAATCAAAATGGAACTATTTCCCCTCCTCTTAAATTCTCAGCTGTTAAATCTCAAATAGCATCCATTGTTACTGTGGAGAGTACTTGCATGCTGCAAAATATGCGATATTTGTTAGCATGAAAAAAAAAAAATACTGAATTTAAATCACAGACTAGAGTACATTAGTAAAGTACAGTTTTTGGTGCATTTATTTTCCAGCTGTATTGTGTTTGTNCTGTGGGGAGTACTTTCATGCTGCAAAAAATGCGATATTTTTTTGCATGAAAAAAAAAAAAATACTGAATTTAAATCACAGACTAGAGTACATTAGTAAAGTACAGTTTTTGGTGCATTTATTTTCCAGCTGTATTGTGTTTGTAGCTTTAATTTATTCAGTCAAATAATTTATAATGCCTGGCAATTAAAAGTGAGATTTCTTAATAAATTATGTGGGAGTTGGGTCAAATTTTATATTCAGATTCATAAGTGCCTTGTTCTAACTTTGAGCCAGAGCAGTACATGTGAAAATCTAAGCAGTCTTTATATATTCATGGGGAAAAAGACATCTTTTACTTAGTGATTATACTGCTCTGTGCCTCAGAAGCATGTTATTCATCTATTCCTTTTTGCTAAAGCCAATAAAATTCCATTTAATTCCATAGTTTCTTTTTGGTTTTAAATTCAAGATCAACTCTATTCTCCACAGTTTTCAGCAGCTGTCTGTCTGCATGTACTGGGAATATTTTCATAGATATCTAACAAACATGAACTCTCTGTGTGTATGTACACGCAGAGATTTTTTTTCCTAAACACAGAAATGAATCTTTGAAAAGATCTGTTTCTACCATTTGCTACCATTACAAAAAGCATAGGTAAGTTACTGGAGAGACAACTTTTCTCAAAGCAAAAATTGGATTGGTGATATATTGTATTCTAGATGTCTTTTAAAAAAATGTAGATATGGCCTCAGCATTATTAGAGGTAGTTACCATTAGAGGTAGTTGGGGAGAAGGATTTGGAAATGTAGACTAGAAAAAAAAATAATAAAAAAACCAAAACAACAAAACAAAACAAAAATAAATTAAAAAAGGAGGAAGTGCTGGACTCTGGGATTATTCACAGAAGGTGAATAATACAGCACTGATGGTTTGTCCTGGCAGTTCGCAGGAGATAGTTATGTTTTCAATTAGTAAAATCCAGCATGCTGTTTGGATGCAATAATAATTTTGGACAGAGCTCTGGGTTTCAATATAAAATACTGGATACTAAATTTATGTTAAATACCAATGCCTGCTGAGGGGGAAGGATTAGAAAGTGCCATCTCTGTGTTATTCATGAAGGTTAATTGTTCATGTCTTTCTCAGAAAAGGAAAGATTTTTGTGGAAAAATAGGAAGCTCTTGTCTGTGGAACTGTAATGTGCTTGCCACAGGAAAATTTAATTGGGACTGCTGGGACAACATCTCAAATGCTCGATTTTATATTCTTATAACATTATAATTAAAAAACAAACAAAAAACAAAAAAAAAAAACAACACAACCTAGTGTGGGGTTTTTGTTGTTTGTTTTTTTGGTTTTTGGTTTTTTGGTTTTTTTTTTTGGTTCCAAGGAGAAAGATCAAAGTATTCAGTGTTACATGATTTTAGTTATGAGTTGTCAGGAAAACTTGAATTCCCTAAATCAGAGTGTAAATTCCTGCTCCTACTGGTGAATGCAGACAAGCTGTATACCCTACAGGATTCCTGCCCCAGTGTTGTTGGCACACGGCTTGGGAGGCTCCCCTTCTCCACAGGCTTTGCAGGCAGTATGCGGGGTGCTACCCTTCCCTGTGATGGCTTCTCCTGAGTCCCCAGCGCAGTGAGCCAGTGATGCTGCTGCAGTGGGGCTCCAGCTCCTTTGGGTGAATTTTTTTTTTTTTTCCTAAGGTGAAATTATAACATTTTAATGCTTGGATTGTCGATTAAAGTTAAACAGGATTTTCACCAATCTGAAAAGGCACAACTGTACCAGTGCTTTGAGATCTGTAAAATAAATAGATTTATAACAGGAGAAGATATTCAGTACTCTAAATATAGCAGCTGCTGCCTCCTCCATAATGCAGTGTGAACACTAGTTAGTTCGTCCTGACAAGGGACTGCTTTTTCATTAAGCATCATGTAGGTGATACAGATATAAGAAATACTACTGCTGTAGTATTACTGCTATACAGTAATTTTAGAAGTCCTGTGAAACCTCTTTGACATCAAGTAAAAAATAACAGTTCACAGAGAGAAAAACAGTGTGAGAACTAGCTTCCACAACAGTTCTCCCAAGAAAAAGAGATATAGTGCTAAATAAGGGTAGAGAAGGACAAAAAATAAAAATAAAAAAACCAAAATCATCTATGGCCATGTGTGCTGTTGCAATTGACTGCATTATTCATGCAGCCATTCCAAGGTATATTTGTGCATCTGCTCAAAATGCTTGGTGTGAAATCAGATGTCAGAATTTTCATACACCTATTTCACTGATTTAGCACAGATTACAGCCATGTAAGGTAGGGTGAAACCTAATAGTATTTTAACCTAGTATAGTTTGAAATACATTTTGGTAAGTATAGCATGACTGTCAGAAACAAAGTGTCATGCATATAAGTTAAGGCAGTGCAAAGAGAGGTACATAGGTCCTTCATAAAGACCATTAATAATTGTGACTCTTGTATTTTGCATGTAAAAAAGGAAAAGGCACCCTCTATTTTTGATCAAGTTTTAGGAGAGCTGCTTTACTGTACAATAAAATTTCTCATGTAGCTTAAAACACCTGCAGTGTAGCTGGAAAGTGTTGAACTATAACCCAGTATGCTCTACTGTCAAATTGCTACACATCTTGAAAACTCAGCTCTGTTTTTTAGGAATTATGCATCCTACAGTTTCCTCTTGCCCTTGCATCTATAATTCCTAGGGAGCCATATGAGCATTGCTGCAGTCTCTGAAGCTGCCCTTTCCACTTCCTTTGTAGTTCTAATACAACTTCAGAAAGCATCTGTCATAAATGTGGCCAGCATCTCATGTGTGTAACATACATAAAGGGACGCAAAAGCAGTAGCAGTGCTTCCAGGACAACATTAATATCTAGCCAAGCTGCCAGCCCTACAGTGAGAACTGAGAGACAGCTTTATACCTCTGTGTTGACAAATGTAAGTCCTGTTTGGAACGCAGTTTGCACAGCTGTTGTCATCCCCCAGCAGCATGTCAGAAATTATCCTGATGAGATCACTTTTTTTTTTTTTTTCATTTTATCAATTTTCTCTGTATTTTGGGAAATGTATGCATAATCCCACTGCAGAATAATGTTTACCCCTTCCCCACGTAATACATCTTGAGGTTATTACATCTTATATCTGAATGCTTTCCATGTTCTTCGAAAGCACTATTCATAGCCTCAGCACTGTAGCAATAAGAAAGTTGAGGCAATATAAATCTAGTGTTACTGCCCTGCCTAAAATTTGCTGAGGAAAAGTTTGTGGTAGTTTGTTGTATATTTTCCTAGACATTTCATTGTGGAGTTAAATCTGAGAGACAGTCTTGTGCCTGATCATAGTCACCTCTAATAAGCTGGATATTCAGTGAGTTTATAGATACTGTTTTATAGTTTGTCCACATCTTGATTTTATGCCATGGAATGGGTCAGAGTGAAAGGTGATAAGGAAAAATCATTTGAGATCTTGCTGAGACTATGCTGAAAAGGGACAGTGCACTTAAGGTTGTGTAGCTCATGGTGCTTTCTCCTTCATGCACATTTCCTTTGAAAATAATAGTGCCTTATGAGATGAATTTAACAGGGAGAAGCCTACAGAACAGAACTGGGGGTTAAGACTAGATTTTGGTAATTTTCCACAGCAAATAAAGGTTAATATTTTAAGTGGGAACAGCACCCTATAGCTGTGAATGATTACAGAGAATGGGGGTAACTTCTGAGTGATGCTGAAATCTGCCAGTTGCACACATTTTTCTTGGTGTTTATTGCATCATAAGATTTTTACATTGTTGTAATAATTATGAGAGATTTTAAACTTGCAGTTTTCCTTGAAAGTCCTTCCAAAGTGTAATTTAAATAAATTTTAGAGTACTTTGAAATGCTAACTTTTAAAGGATGAAAGGTACAGTAGTCCTAATAGTGCCTTGAAGACCAGCAGGCTGTGGCCCTGGGTGAGTCGCATGTTCTCTCATAGTGTCTGTAGGCAAGGCTGAGCTTGATTTTACTTGGCCAGGGGCTTGTGATCAATTGCGTCTTGTTTTAACCTCTCACCAACTTGGATGCTGAGTAGAGGAGCTCAAATACTCCTATATGTCACAGAATCATTAGAAAATCGGGTTGGGTATGATTTCCAGAGCTCCCTTTGTCTACCTTCATCCATAAGCCTTTGCTAATCTCTTCATGACAATTTCTTATTTTTATTCTATTTTTTTTGTCCAGTGTTCATAAATCCTGCACATGTTGGAAATCACATCACTTCATAGGCAAGCTATTCTCATATTAGTTTTATCATGAAAGTTTTACCTTTTTTCTGCACACATTTTTACAGTGTAATGATTTGATCATAGCCTGTATGCTGGAGTGAGTAACAGGCTAACCTTTGTTTAAAAGTTATGGTCATAATATTGTTCCATCAAATTGTCTCCATTGCATTGGGAACAGATTCAAAGGATTATTTATAGTTAGCTCAGTGGTTCCATTTTTCTTTTATTGAATAATGCCCTGCACCATGAAGATTAGTAAACCACTGTACAGTGAATGGTAGCTGTGCTAGGTTGTGCTTATTTCACAGAGCATTGGGCACCCTCAAATGCCTTTGATAAATGGATACATTTGCATACTGTTCTTGGTACTTCTCTTTTAATTAAGTGTATTTCAGTGATCATTTGAATTGTTCCTTTATATGGTTCTTGAGGAATGAATAAAGTCAAGATCTTTAGTCAGGTATTTTATTAATAGTGGGTTGGGATTTTTTTGGCTAAGGTGTTGCAGAGATAGTCAGTTTTCAGGTATCCTGTAATTATTCCTTTTGCAATATTGTTCTGGGATGGTATTGCCTGATAGAAATTTCTTCTTCTGTGCAGAAACCATGTCAGAGTATTCTGAAACCATCTGGCAGCTCTGTGGCTTCATATCTCAGTTATGTTCAGAGTAAGCCTAAAAGATAGACAACAGAGAGAGTGAGTGTTTGGAAGGGCTTATTTGCCAGCAGTCACATTTCTGGTGCTTAACTCAACCTCAGGATGAAATGCTTTGCTATTGTCATAATGAATCTTAATGATTAATTCTTTGCTCCTGGCAATCCTGGAATATTGAAAATTGCTAGAAATAAGATCCAGACTGAGAGCCAATTTTTTCTCACATTGATGCCATATACAAATGGACAGTATACTTTATGTAACATTCCTCTGATACTTTCAACTAGTTTTTTGGTATATTCTTAAAAAAAAATGGAAAAGTTATTTCTGAACTGCTCATTATTTTCCCGTGCTGTGGAGCAATAATAAGGTTAGCATATGATTTTTTTACTTCCTTATCTGTGTGTTTACAAACCTACACACCTATGGAGACTATCAACAGCCAGTGATTTTGATAGCCTGCTAGTATTATTTTCCGTTAACAAATAGATGTTCTATATTCAGTGAAATGCTGAGCTCTGCTGTTCATATTCAAAGAATCTCTGCTTTCTGGTATCCTGTGCTCCAGTTAGATATGTCAAAGGACAAGCAAGGCAATTGCTGTCTTCAGTTTGTACAAAATCCCAATTTTCAACATGACTTGGAACAAGATGCATGGCATGCAGCAAGCCATCTGATTAATCAGCAGAGAATTTGCAAACATCAGCAATGCTTCAACATGGTATGGGAAGATCTTCTATTGCATCTCCTTGTGCTTTCCAGATATAGTTCTTTGCCCTTGCTCTTCCCTTTTTTTCCTTGAGAGTTCATGTGAGGTCTATGGTTTGACTAAGCATTGGTCTTCCTGGAGTTTCTGGCTTTTCGGCTTTGCCGAAACTGGCTATTACTAGTTATTTTTCAAGCATGATAGAGTCAGTTTGCTCAGACGTCTATCATGTGAATTCATCACAATGCTTATGTAAACGCTTCTTCCACCTTGCAACTTTTTTACCTCAGTATTTTCCAAAGGTGCAGGCAATGGAATGAGTGTCTTCTAGGTGGTTAGTGGAAGAGAAGGAAATCTTAATAAAGCCAAGGGCTTTTAGTTGGCTTAAGTGCTTTTTTTTGGTGCTTACAGGATGGTATAATGAAACTCTCTTTAATTCTTTTTTTGGATTTGGAGTGCAGAGGGTTCTTAACAGCAAGAAGTTACCATAATAAATATTATCTTAACCTCCATTTTCACACAGCAGCTGATTATATGATTTCTGTGTTATTGTGTTAGTGGCTTTGCAAAATTACCTTTCTTTAGGATACAGCTGGAAGATGCACCTTTTCCATGTAAGCAAATGTATTGAAAGAGAAATTGCTGAAGTCTCAGTGGTGGAAGCCTTGAATGATACATGGTCTGTTTTGGACAGGGTGCTTAGGTTTATCTAGCAGTCTGTATTCCACTTGGTCACATTGTTTCCATTCTCAGAGGATGTGAGCTGAAAACCACAGCTAATAGATGAAAATGAAACAAAAAGTGCTTTTTCAGAAAGTTCGAGGTGAGTATCAGGGCAGACTGGAAATCCGTAATCTACTCTGACAGCTTAAGGGAACAATCAGGGTTAAGAAATGGAATTTGAACTGGTTTTGTAGATAGCAGTTCAGATGCTTTGGGCATACCACGCATACCATGCATGTATCATTTATTTTAGTTGGTAATCCCAAGAGTCCCTTGCCCTGCTATTGAAAGCAGCATATAGTGGGCAAGCTAGTTGCTGATGATGAGGTAACAGGAGCTGTTATGGATCTTGGCAGAATAAACACTGCAGTGCTTCAGTGTGTGTCTTTTCTGGACATTTCAAATATCTGTAACATGCTAAATTTCATAGGTCACGGCAGGGCTGGCTTTGAGGCATGCTGTATGGAAGTGTCTGGAAACTTCCGAAAAATTACTGCAGGCTGTCCTTTAAAAGTGATTGCATTTCAGCCTTTGAGGCTTGATCCTAGCTGCTACTGAAGGAGAATAGGATGCGACCACAAGCTTCTTGTTCACTCATTTGGAAAAGCCTTTAAAGAGAAATTTTAAGTACCTTGTAGCAGAAGTTACTTTTATTTATTTATTTATTTATTTAGTTCTGCAGAGCTTTAGACTATTTGGCATGATTGGAGATAAATATTCCTTGTCAAATTTAAGAAGAAAAAAGGCGTAAAGGATTTACAGATACTGTAGATACCTTCTATTCAAGAGCAATAGCTTACACTGGAGCATTGTCCTGGGTTCAGCAATAGCAGTCAGTTTTTCTCCTCCTTAGTAGCTGGTGTAGTACTGTGTTTTGACTTAACCCGGGAGCAAGGCTGATAAGGGCGATGTTTTTGGTTGTTGCTGAGCAATGTTTGCCCTGACCAAGGACTTTGTGAGCCTCATGCTCTGCCGGGGAGGAGGGGAGGCTGGGAGGAAGGAGGGACAGAACCCAAACTGACCAAAGAGGTATTCCATACCATAGCACGTCATACCAGGGTGTAAATGAGAATTACCCAGAAGGACACAGCACTTCCCAGTCGGGCTCGTTCTCGGCGGGTGGTATCGTACCCTCTTCCCTTGTTATTTCCTTATCATTATTATTGGTGATAGCAATAGTGATTTGTGTTATACCTTAGTCACTGGACTGTTGTTATCTCAACCTGTGGGAGTTGCATTCCTTTAATTCTCCTCCCCATCCCTCCGGGAGCAGGGAGGAAAGAAAGAGGGGAAGGGAGTGGAAACTGGGTTTAAACCACGACAAGCATAAGGCAGATTTTTTTTTGGAAAAAAATGTGCTTATTGTCATCTTGCTGTGTGACCTCAACTTAATTTTTGGGAGTATTGTTTTCCAATCCTTATTTTATAAATATATTTAATCTTTTTTGTATTATTGAAAGAGAAGGTAGGCTTCCTACTATAGATTTCTAATTCTGTGGATGTTTTAGCAGATGATCTCAGCTGGCAGCATTTGAATGTAGTATAGCAATCATTACAGTTTCATGATGGATGGTGGTTGAACAGGCAAATTAAAAAAAAAGGTCATACACAAATTAAGCTGATTGGTTTGGCATTTTATAGCAAGGAATTTTTTCCTGTTGCTCGATATCCACAATTTTAGCAATTAAAGTAAAAAAGAGTAAATGTGCATTTTTCTACTGATAGGAGCTTGGAAAAAGCCTAGTAGCTATCCATAGAGGTTAAGTGTAATGGAGTCTCTTGGATGGAAAGAAGGGGGAGTCTCTTGTCTGATGAGCTTCATTACGCCTCTCTTGCTGTACACAGTATACATCCTTCCTGGCTTTACATGTAAACCTATGACCTGTGGGTGTCAGATAAGAGTTTTGTGCACATCTTGATGTATGTAGCCCTTGCACTTGAGCTGCTGTTTCAAAGTCTCAGTTGGAGCACATTAGCCATTATTTTAATGACAGAATAATGTTTTAGATAATTACATTAAATATCTCAGATACTAGCAGTGGTTTCTGTGATATAGGAGGTTTGTAAAACTGAGGACCCTTCATTACATGTAAGTTAGGCACATATCTGTACTGGTGCTTTTTGTCAACCGTTTGCTCTCTGAAAAAGTTGTCTGAAACACACAGAGCCATAAATCCCCTGCTGTGGTGGGCTTCAGCTGACTCTTCAGCTTTTTGAACTGCATGAAATGTCATCCACTGTAGTATCACGGAAAAATAAAAGAAATAAAATCTGTTTCTTCCTGCAGAATCTGGATCACTAAGTTCAGATTATGGTTTGAATTATTTCAGCTTGCCTTTCCCATTCTTGGGAAGATATTTATATTGTTTGTATCTCATGTCAAACCATGTTTTTCTTTCTGCTGAATTCTGCCATGTGTTGCTTTGTTGCAAGTCACTTCCAAGCCAGTAATCATAAGCACTCCATCTGCTTGGGGAGCAGTGTAGTGATAATGTAAAAGGACGTTTCCACTATTCTGTTTAAAAGAATCCTCCATCTGTACCAAATCTGCCAATTTAATGAGATTGTAAAGGTTGGGGTTTTTTTTCCACTTCCTTTTTTTTTTCTTTTTCAAATTGGGAAGGAGATTGTTGACATTTATTTTTCTCCCCCTTGCATACCTACTCATTACATGATTGTATCCAAGGCCCTTTCTCTTTCCCAAGCTAAGGAATTTGCCTATTCTGATTCAGGATACAAAATAACAAAAAGATTCTGCAAATTTTACACAAAGTCTACAGTGAATTGATTTTGCCATAAGTATTGAGTCTTTCCTTTAGTACCCTTTGCTAATAGCATGCATGTGAGAAATCATCCTGAATGCTGTGAAACTGATCCACAAGGTTAAAAAAAAAATAGTGTCACTATGATTTATGATGTGAGCTTTCTGTCATCAGAGATGAATGTGAATGTGCTAAGATGACTTTCTGGTGCTGGTAGATTTTAAGTTTTCTTAGTGCTTTTCTTTTGTAATTTTGATCATTGCTCTTCTTAAAATTAATGGAGAGAGAATTGGACAGCTTCTCTTGTAGGAATGTCACAACCCAAACCAAGACAGTTTTGTGGAGGTTAATAGGCTGGGGGTCGATCATCCATTGGTTTCATCATACTAAAGTGAGCTCAAAAAGCCAAGAACCAGTAACTGGAGAAACAAAGAAGCTCTAGCAGAATAAACGAGCAGGCAGCTGATAGGGGAGAGCAGTCTCAAAGTGGCTCCTGGAGAGAAAGCAGGCTGTCATCCGGACCATGTTGGCATTGTCCACAGGACCTGGGCTACCTTGGGAACAAGGGGCACAGCCTGCCAGTGAGAGAGACACACGCAGAGAGTATTGAATCCTTGTGTTGAATTCTTGTCTCTAAACATGTTATTCCTGCTTTCCAAACAAGTAGTAATTCAGCATTAGGGTTGCTGTTAAATTGCCAGTACTGTGCCACCAGACACTACCCCCTGACAGGAGGCTGCAGTTTAGGGCACCCAACAGCGCAGGCACACCACCACACAATGGGCTTGGTCTTCTGCATGGACTCTTGTGAGTTTCCATAAAACTCACAATTAATCCTTTTATCTACAATTTAATCTTTTTATCTACAAAAAGAACTATTCAGCAAGTTTTAAATTTAATGTGATTCCTTTGAATCCCATCAGAGGAATCATTTTATTTCATTTCTTTTGTTCTCAAGCACCTTTTCAGAAGCAGAAGAAAGGTATTGAGGCACCTGGTTCTTATTTGGAGCTAACTCCTCTTCAGTCACGGGATAGTAACCTTGTGATCTTGGCTTTCTAGAACTGGGATGTTTCCTTTTCTTGTTTTGAAGTGATAGTTCTCAGTCCTCAAAACAAATAGCAATGTTAAATCAAAATTCAGCTTTAGAAATTCAATATTTTAGGGTACTATTTGTTGTTATAGCAGCTTACAATAACATCATTGCCAAGGTAGCTGTGGTGCAGATGATCGAAATCTCTGCTACAGGAAGCTCTGTAGAGAAATGTCAATGAGGTAAATTCATTTAAACTGACTTGGTCATCATTTTGTCTTTATATCGAAGTGGGAGGCTCTTCCACCCCTGCAGACAGCTGTTAAGCTTCTCTGTATCTAGTCAGTGGCAGAAGTAGCTCTTAGTCATAGATACTATAATGGCATAAGCAAAAATGTGCAGAAGCAGTTAATAAAGTGTATCATCGTGATGTGTATGAAGATATTTCAAGGGAGATCACCTGCGTACACAGCTTGCATTATTTGTTTAGTAATATACTGGGACCTCAAATTTTGCAACTTCAGAAGGGTTTTACATAGATAATTAGCAACAAGTTTTGCGTTAGAACCCAAAAGCATGGAGCTGCTAGCTGGTGGCCGGGCTCCAGTAGATGCAAGTGTGGAGAAATGTTTCCTGAAAAATTCAAATTATGCTTATAATATTTTAAATATAGATTATGTCCTCTCATGGGCAAATGAGATATTTGACTTACCTTGTCTGACAAAAATATTAGACCTGGATTTTATATCCCCTACCCATCTTGCATTTTGCTGTTCTCTACCAGTGAATATCCATGAGTAGCTCATGTTTGTAAGGTGAGATGTGTAACAAATGGGCAAGAGCAGTGCATGCTGTGCACGTGCTTGTGGTGCATTGAAGAAATTTCGATATTCCCTTTCTCAGAAGGTGGACATTCTTTAAAGCCACTCCTAACATAAGTAACTATAGGGAATCATGAAGAAAAATTTCTTGCTGCTGGCGATAGCTTCCATTGAAAAGGAAGAGATCTGCTTTACTGAAACCATGAATATCTCTCTGGGCTTCTCTCTGAAGCAAGATGATTTTGCTCTTGATACTGCTTTCAGTCTTTCAAGTTTAGGAACTTGAAGTATTTAGAAAGCATCATTTCAGTTCTGGAAAATAGCCTCTAGAACCAATGACACAAATCTATCATAATTAGTCATCAGAAAATCTGAATAAATATAAAATTACCATGGAGTAGGAGGCAGGCATATGTGGTATTCAAAACACACAGAGTGTGAAATGATGTTATTGTTGCCTGCCTTTAGAAATAGTTCAAAGTAGTCTGCATTAGAAAGAGCTGATAAGCAGAATGACAAAAGCTTGTTTCATGAGTGATTCCAAGCAGCAGTGGTTTTCTGATCAGCTGATGCTGCAGCTATTTTGGGTATTCCACAGATCATGATTTCATACACAGGGAATGATTGGAGGCAGCAAATATGGTAAGTGAGGCAGGAATCCTGGGACACACTCTGTTACTAACTTAATAGTCTTGCAGTCATTTGTCCTTTGCCATTTAAATAGCCAAGGGAAGTCTAACAAGTGACTGTACTTAGTTTGGGTTTTTGTTTGTGGGTTGTTCCACCCAAGGCTCTGTCCAACCTGGCCNTTTCCTTATTTTTGACAACTTAAATTAGATCCATTCCCCTCCTTTTTCCTCTGCGTGTTTTTTTTTTTTTTTTTTTGGTTTTTTTTTTTGGGGTTTTTTTTTTTTTTTTTTTTTCCTTGGGGAAAAAAAAAAGACAACCACTTCCTGGGGCTGTTATTTTTAGCCATGTTGCAGTGTCCAAAGTGTTAACTAATTGAGTCATCAGGTTTCATATCTGGCCACAGAAAATGGCAGTGGAAGAGGCAGAATACTTTCCAGAACAAGTAAGCATTTGTGGATACTGAAATAAGAGTGAAATCTGCAAATCGACTTTCTTGTATTAGTGGTTTAAGTGTTTGATTGTATGAGACAAAGCTGGATGTAGGAGGAGGTATGTTTCAGCTTGTTTGGTGTATTTTGTGATGGTTGGATTATGTTATAGGCTGAGGTGACAGTCAAATGTTATGTGGAATTATTTATTCTCAGAATGCTACCAATAGTAGCATTCTGTTCAGGATACTCTATAGAAGACACTGATTAAAATTACAGAAACATTTTGTAATGTTTTTTTCTGGGCTCAGGACCATAGCTACCTAGATATACGGAAGAATTTTGTTCATTGAAATGTTTTAGTGAATCTTGCATACTTTGAAAAAAGTTAGCTGAAATCTATGGTTTTGAAGAGTATTTATCAAATAACATACCTCTTCTGCTGAAAATCCGTAGGTCAATTAAATTTTAAAAGGAAACTGCTGTAGCGTAATATACTAGTAGTGGCCTGAAAGGAGGTACCCATATCACTCTTACTCTCAGGGATAGTCCCAGTGACCTTCGTGGTGCTCCCTGTGTGATTTAAAAATTCTTCAAGCGAGTAAGCTGCTGTGAAACGACATCCCTGTACTCTGAGAACTAGGTTCTGAGGTTCTTCAATAGCTTGATTTATTCATATCAGTTAAAACCTACAAATTTAAAGCAATTGTTCTTCAGGCTGCTTTACTGCAGAATTAAAATATCAGGTTCCCAGGAATGTGTGGTATCATGTTGTTAATATTGCTGAGTGCCAAACTTTGTGGAAGCATCAGTTAATGGCAGTCTTTTTTTTTTAGTTACAGATATTACTGATGCTAAGACCCAGTAGTTTCATAGCTAATTTCCATGTCATCAATAGCTTTGTGCTCCGGAAAAATACTGCAGTGAGTTCTTTTAAGCATGCATGTTGTTGTTTACTTGTTGTCAATACAGGACTGGGCTGTTGGTCCTTGTTAAAAAACATTTTGAAACTATGGTTATTTTCTGGTATTGCTGTTCTTGTTCATAAATTCATTTCCAGCAGTTGTTTCAGAAGTATAAAAGCGTTTATTTGGGGGTGTTTCTTTGTGAGACAATTTCTTATAGAAGGTTTTGTTAGATTCAGATGTTTTGTGGCACTTGATTAAAGTCTTATTTTTTCAGTCCTGAGAATATTATTTACTCTCTCATGGGTTTTTTTAGCAAAACAGTATCAACCTTCAGGGTGATAAACATCTTTGCTGATGCTTTATGTGAGTCCCAGTAACACAGGACTTGATGTAGCCCTGCTGGTCTCTGCATGCAACAGTTTGGAGAGTAGAGCAAACTGAAAATCTCGCTGCCCTGGAGTTGTGGCATTCACAATGTGCTGGTCTGTGGTATGCTCTGCACCGCTGTGTTGCAACGGAATGGTATTTACTCTTGCTTTACAGGGGTTTGTTAGAAGTTGCATAGAAACTGGTCTTTCTGTTAGTATGTATATTGTTTATTGAAGGTGCAGTGCTGCGAAATGGAGTGGAGCAATAGAGAAGGGGTAGAGTACATATTTGTTTTGTAAGATTTTCTTGCTAATGCTGTTTATGGTAAATTCTGGTTTTGTTCTATGCATATTTAAATCTCCTGTAGGTTGCCATGAATTCTTTAGGTGTAAGGGAGAAAACAAGCTTCACTACACTGTGTAGTAAAGTAAACCTGTAAATTTGCTATTCAGAGGTGATACTTTAACTAATGTTGTATAGCAATGGCTTACTGGACCATCAAAAGCTAGGGGAATTTACTGTATAGGGCTGGTAGGCAGTACTGTTGGCCATAGCATATTTCACTTAGTGTGTGATAAACTGATCTTTGCTTTAATGGTTATTGTAAAAACTAATACTAAATCTGTCTTTAATAAAATTAAAAGGTAAAGTTTTTTAGCCCAGTTTGGAAAGTCTTCATTCATTAGTGAAATATCATTTTATTTCTTTTATTAAACAATGATTTGCTTTCCAAACATGCTCCATTCTGATGTTAAGAACTGGTAATTTTCAGATGAAAATATACTATGAAGTCTGGTTACGGTGAAGTAGTGAAATAAAATATTTAAATAGTTCTGCTGGTTTTATTTTTGGCAAGAAATTAGAAGTCCTCTCTGATATGTTCACATCTGCTGCAGAATTCCATCTCTGTAGTGCACAGTGGGTTTGAAACGCAGAAAAATAGTAGTTCAGTTCTGTAACTGAAAAGTGAACGTGTGAAAATGGGACCATCACATTTACATTTATTTATCTATATGCTTACTAATGGTTTTTTCTCACTTTAAGAATAAAACTGAGCTATGTTGTGTTTTCTTTACTCCCCCTGTTAATCTTAAAGAACCTCTACAGCTAAGATTGTTCTCACTGCTACTGTTGTCATCCTGTTTGTACCTGCAGGTCCTGGTCCTCGTTTTACCACAGTAGTGGTTTAGATCCTTTTTTGTTTCAAAACAGAATCTTGTATTTAGAGTCAGAACTTGATTCTAATTTAAAATTATTGATAGCAATTGCAGGGCTCTGATTTGTAGTTTTAGCTCACAGATTTTGGTGTGTGGGCAGGGAAAAGCATTTCTTCCTTTGGAATCTGAGCTAATCTAACCTGGAGCATGTGGAGTGAGCAAACCACTCGTAAACAAATTTACATTTGCTGTGTACATCACTGAATACATTTCATCCAGACAGCCCCAACAAATGCTATTACAGAACTTTTCATGCCATTGCACAAATTTGCAACAGTGAATGTCACTGTATAATAAGGGTGGAGGAGGAGAAAGGGAGCTCTGGGAAATGGTGGCTCTCCTGTGTTCAGCCCTACTGCTCTGTGCTGGCTTCACAATGCTGTAGCCCACATAAGATGATACTGTGTCCGGGAGAAAGAAGACAAGCTTTCCTCAATATTTTTAATATTAACAAAGAGCCATGTGTATGTAACACCTGCTCTGATTAGCTCTGACTTGCCTTTGTGGTTTATAGAATCATAGAATAATTAGGGTTGGAAAGGACCTTAAGATCATCAAGTTCCAGTCCCCCTGCCATAAGCAGGGACACCCCACACTAAACCATGCCACTCAAGGTTCTGTCCAGCCTGGCTTTCACCACCACCACGGATGGAGCACTCACAACTTCCTTGGGCAACCCATTCCAGTGTCTCACCACCCTAACAGTAAAGAGTTTCTTCCCTATATCCAATCTAAACTTCCACTGTTTAAGTTTGAACTCATTACCCCTTGTCCTATCACTACAGTCCCTAATGAAGAGTTCCTCCCCAGCATCCCTATAGGCCCCCTTCAGATACTGGAAGGCTGCTATGAGGTCTCCATACAGCCTCCTCTTCTCCAGGATGAACAGCCCCAACTTTCTCAGCCTGTCTTCACACGGGAGATGCTCCAGTCCCCTGATCAATCTCGTGGCCCTCCTCTGGACTTGTTCCAACAGTTCCATGTTCTTTTTATGTTGAGGACACCAGAACTGCACACAATACTCCAGGTGAGGTCTCACAAGGGCACAATAGAGGGGCAGGATCACCTCCTTCGACCTTCTGGTCATGCTCCTTTTGATGCAGCCCAGGATATGCTTGGCTTTCTGGGCTGCAAGCGCACACTGAAGCCAGCTCATGTTCATTTTCTCATCGATCACCACCCCCAAGTCCTTCTCCACAGAGCTGCTCTGAATCTCCTCTTTGCCCAACCTGTAGCTGTGCCTGCGATTGCTCTGACCCAGGTGCGGCACCTTGCACTTGGCATGGTTAAACTTCATGAGGTTGGCATCAGCCCACCTCACAAGCGTGTCAAGGTCCCTCTGGATGGCATTCCTTCCCTCCAGTGTATCCACTGAACCACACAGCTTGGTGTCATCAGCAAACTTGCTGAGGACGCACTCAATCCCACTGTCCATGTCAGCAACAAAGATGTTGAACAAGACCAATCCCAACACCAATCCCTGAGGGGGACACCACTTGTTATGAGGTCAAGCACTAGGTCAAGCAGGGCACCTCTCCTTGTCTGCTCCCCTATTACTTGCAGAAGGAAGTTGTCTCCCCACACAATCAAGGAACCTCCTGGATTGCTTGTGCTGGGCCATACCATATCTCCAACAGCTATCAGGGTGGTTGAAGTCCCCCATGAGAACAAGGGCCTGAGAGTGTGAGGCTTTTCCTATTTCTCTGTGGACCACTTCATCCACAGATTCCTCTTGATCAGGCAGTCTGTAACAGATCCCCACAGTGATGTCTCCTATTGTTGTTTTCCCTTTAACCCTGACCCACAAACTCTCTGTTCTGCTCACCTGTCCCCAGACACAGTTCCATACTCTCCAGCCTATCCCTAACATAAATAGCAACTCCCCTTCCCAGCCTGCTGGGCCTGTCTTTTCTAAAGAGCCTGTAGCCTTCCATTCCAACACTCCAGTCACAGGTGCTATCCCACCATGTGGGATTTCTGTGATGCCTATTATATCATACCCCTGTAGATGTACACACATACCTAATTCCTTTTGTTTGTTCCCCATACTATGGGTGTTTGTATAGAGGCATTTGAGCCAAGCTACAGATTAAGCTGGCTCATTGGCTGGAATATGCCTACATTGCTCCCAGCATTTATTACAGGTGTTGTCAACCGACTGGGTGTGTTGGGATGGAATAATGCCCCCCCCCTCCGCCAGCACATCTAGTTTAAAGAAAATTTTTAGTTTATAGAAATGTGGTGGATTACAGAATGGATCTGGAGTTACTGCATCATATCCATGACAGCAGAATCAAATGGAAAGCAATATATAGCAGGTTATGGTCAGCAGGAAAATTCCGCTCCTGTGGAAAAACATGGCCGAGACAACACAGTCCAAAGTATTCATTGATGTTATTCTCCAAGAGGTCTCATGCACCTCCAGACCAAGATTAAAATTGTCTCCTAGCAAGTTGCTCACCTCCTGCCTTTGAGAACTGTTAGCTCTGTTGTGTGAAATTGCCCTCGTGAATTTGGGATGTGCTTCATGGGTTGTCTTTTTCTTCTCCTGAACAACCAAAATGACCTCAGACAGTCTTTGGATCTAGGGTGATGTTTGAATCCTTTGGTTTATTGGTTCTGTTAATTCTTTGTTGTTGCACCAGAGCGTATGTATTTCACAGCAGATAAGCAAAGGGGTGTCATGACAGATTGTTCTGTTAATGTTAAGCTGTCTTAATGTAAACTGCTATGACAAACCTTGTGTGATACCTCTAACCAGCCCTGCACAATTGAATGTTTACAGGTTTATGCCTGTGTTGGAAATCTTGTTCCAGAGTTCTCTGAAAACCTCTTTAGATCATTTCCACTGACCCTTCAGATTCTGCTGTTTGTCACATGAGCCACATGGGCTTTTGCAGGCAAAAGACTCTCTTCAATAGAATATTCAGGTGTGTGTAAATTGGAAGAGGAATATTCCTCTTCCTTTGCTTCTGACAGAGGTCATAATCCCTGCTATGGAAACTTAGGGCACTTATAAACTGATGAAGGTTTGCAATTCCTGTAAGAATCCTGAACAGTGTGTCGATAAAAATTAAAACTCTAGTAGGTAGCTTAAAAACTAGCCATTCAAGTGCCTCTTAAGCCTACAGAAGTGTAAACTTTAATGATGTGTGGGATTTGCAATACTTGCAGTGTAAACTGGTGTGTTTCTGCATGTATTTTTGTTGCCTCAGAAATGGCTTGACTGGTTAAATCTTTCAATTTAATGATGTTCAGGCTTTTAAGACAGAATTATTTTGATTTTGAATGGGGGTTGCATTAAAAAATGGGAATGAAGTGGAAAGACAGAAAAAGACATTAGGAAACTTCTGAATTCACTGTACTGAAAGCTCTTAATAGGTTGTCTAGCTACAGAAGAGGTTATGTAGTTTGTCTATAGTTTGTATAGCTTGTTTACTATAGTATTTTTAGGGAATATTTGTTTATTACTCTTCCACCAACGTGCAGTTTGCTCCATGTTATTACCAGTAACTTTCACTTCATTACATCTGATTCAGCTCATTTGAATGAAAAAGGTTTCTTTCCCTAAAATCAACAATATTATCTGATTTAGGTTTATACTGTTTTCCCCATCTTCAGTTATAGACAGATAAATACACTTTGAAAACTGCTTTGAAGAGGGCTGCTGATTTCTTTTTCTCTCCTTTTTGGACCATGATTCTAAAATCAGATGCACACAGAACTGGAGGTGGACCGACTGATATAATTCATACAGTTTTCTGAAGAATGTGACTTTAACATGGAAATGGCTTTAAATTTGAGTCTGAGATATGCTGAAATTATTTCCATACTTACTGGGTAGTCAGTTTCTGAGGGAAAAATAGCAGGGAATTGATCAATGACATCTCATATAGCTTGACATATAAGAGTATCTTCAGGTGAATATAAACATAAGAAGAAACCCTTGAAGCACATCCATCCCTTCTCTAGCTATTTGTGACTGTGGTACCAGTTATGAAAGCCAGTGATTTATTTTTCACTTGTAAGTGTATGATAAGAAAACTTTAGAGTGAGAGATGAGTCATTAGAGGCTCTGAAGTTTCTTCGCAGAGTTTGAAATAAACTTTTAGTTGAGTCTGTCAGCCTGAATTTTGAATTTTAGATGTTCAAATCTTTTGCCTTCAACTGTATTGGATCCTTCTTATTGGTTATCATAGAATCATAGAATAGTTTAGGTTGGAAGGGACCTTCAGAAGTCATCCAGTCCAACCCCCCTGCAATGAGCAGGGATATCTTGAGCAAGATGAGTTTGCCTAGAACCAAATCCAGCCTGGCCTTGAACGTGGCTAGGGGTGGCACATCTACCATCTCTCTGGACACCCTCCTCCAGTATTTTACCACCCTCATTGTAAAAATTTTTTCCTTACATCCAGCCTGAATCTTAGTTTAAAACCATTACTCATACTATTTCAACAGGCCTTGGGTCTCTCCCCATTTTCCTTATGGGCCCCTTTTTATGTGAGTTGGTCATAAATGGCTTGGTTCTTTGTGTGATTGTGGTCTTCTAATTAAGTACAGTGATTTTATGGGGTTTGGGATCTTGAACAATATCTCCCAATTTACCTTGTCATTCAAGATTGTCTTTTCATACAGGGCAGTCTGACAGCTGAGAAGTTAGAATTAAAGGAATCTTATTTTCCTGTTGAAAGAAAATAGGTTTTGGGTTCATCTTAAAGGTCTTTTCCAACCTCATTGATTCTATGATTCTATGGTTTGTTGTTCATGTATACTTAGAAACACTGTGTGTCGTGCAGAGGTACATTGATTTTGTAGTCCTGGAAAATTAGAATCTTGGTTTTGATGTTATTAACACATTCATACTAGTAATTGTTTTCATAAATTCTTCAGGTGAAGCTGACACATCAAACTTGTGTTTCAAAATCTCAAAACTTCATCTGTGTGAACAGGCAAAGAGTATTGGAAGTAGTGTGTAGTGCAGATCTGCACTTCCTGTCTGAATGTAGTTCCTATGGGATGGGTGTGCTCTCAGTTTAGGTGTATTCTGTTGGGTTGTCAGATGTTAATTTTGTTAGAATTGAAGTTAAATCATTCTATATTTATGGGATATCTGTAGTGATAAGTAAATAACATGGGTGTAACAGCTTTAGGCTCATTTTCAACTCAAATGTTATGTTCAATATGTTATACATGTTACATGTGGCTGTTAAGCAAAGGTTTCCCATCTAACTCTTTTTTATGCCTTGGAAAGCACAACATGCTTTGCTCTTTGTAGAAAATCAAAACACTAACATTTCATTTTTCATTTATATTTTTTCATTTATATTTTTTCATTTATATTTTATTTTTATTTATATTTTATATTTATATTTATATTTTATATTTTCATTTATATTTTTTATTTATATCTCGTACTTGAACTTTCTTAGGGAACAGTTATTCAGGCATTCAAAAACACTAAGGGCCAGATTAGTTGCATCATAAGTCAGAGGGTTGGCTAGATTTACAGTCTGCTAAAGAAGACTGAATGTGTAAAATCTAAGCAACTAATACCATAAGAAAACTGCATCAGAGCTTCTCAGCAGACATTCGCTATTGCAAGCAAACAGCTCACTCTAGACCTCTTGGTGCTGTTAAAGGCACTGATAAACACCTCTTGTACTGGAAGCTGTGAAATGTTCTTGGATGTACCAGCCTTAACATCTCAGGCTCTGAGTCCTTTCCAACCATCTTTCACTGCAACCAGCTGCCACTTCCACTTCCACTCCAGAGGTGGCTCATTTTCAGTGGTAACAGAGAGTGCAGATTCAGCGTTTTGCCAAGGCGGACTGTAACAGAGGGTGATGTGAGTGATCTCAAAAATGGTATATGCTAAACCTGCTCATCAGAGACTTAGCTTGTCTTATGGTCTAGCAAGGAAAGCTTGCTTTCCTTATTTGCTTGGATATTTTCCTAGTTTGATCTAGGATCTCCAGAAAGAAGGAGCTGAATATAAAATGTGTTTTCTGCTCTGTTTTGAGTTGCCTGAATGTGCAATTTTCAGGAAATATTTTATTTCCTCTACAAGCCCGTTAAGATTGACTGCTGTAGAGGAATAGAGCCTCAGTTGTTGCAAATACAGTTGATTATAGATTCACATGCAATTTTTTCAGAAATATGTGCTGGTTTAATCTCCACTGGTGTGACAAAGAAGAGGGGTTTCACACAGCCTTAACCCAGTAGATTTTTCAACTTGTGGAAGATATATCATAATTACATAATTGGCATACGGCCAGTTATGAGGACATTACAAACAGTATATAATATTTTTTGGCTACTTTATCATGCAGACTACAATACTATGATCAAAGAAAGCTGATAATTAAGTTGCATGATAGGACAAACAATTAGAAGGGGTTTTTTTTTGTATTTTTCAATGAACAATTAAATAATTTCTCCTTCTGCAATTATATTCAAAATAGCTGGCCTTTTCTAGCTTGAAAGGCATTTCCTTTGAATTGTCAGGCAGTTGGAATGGAGCTTACCCGGTTGCCCTGTGGTTGTGTTTAGGGCTGTGATCCCAAAAGCACCTCTCTGAAGGATAATTAACAGCAGAACTGCAGACAGCATTTGGCCACAGGCTGTCACATTCTTATCAGAAGAAAACACAAATGGTAATATGGTATGTAAAGCATGAGTACAGCTGTAGTTTTTTGCACAATGATCACCTTCTCATCCATTGCAACCAACCTCCTTTCTAATAAGGAAGATACAAGTATATTTTTTTAATACAGGTTTAGTTACTAGGTAGTGGGGAGATACAAAGGATACAGCCACTTGGAGTCTCAGATAAAGATTGTCTCTGAGAAAATTATATAGCTGGTTTATTTCACATGGTTCAGATGCTGCTGTTGAGTGGCCAGTGTAGTTTACTTGAAATAAAGTTTCGTCCCTTACCAAGTGAGCATGAGTTTACTTGGAGGACAGTTCTAAATTAACATAGGAGCAAAATCTAAGTAATGCCAAGGACCTCCAATTTGCCATGTAGTGCTTAGTGCCCATGAGCTGAGCCTGACTGCAAAAAAAAAAAAAGAAAATTGCCATAAGTTGCAGTAAGCCCACCCTTATGAAAACAAACAAAAATGTTATCATTTGGTTCCTCAGATCATCTCATGCTGCCTCAAGACTGGTTTTGTTGAGCACATTTCCAAATGGAAGTAACATAAGTTCATCCTTAAAATGAGATCATTGCTTCCCCTCATAACAAATGTTAGGCATGGTTAGCATCTTTTTGTTGGGACTCAAGCCAGAATGCATCCTGCTCTGGCACAATAGGAATCTGCTGGGGGTTTCCCTTCACAACAGCTACTGTTAAAGATGGCGTGAAAAACAAAACCCTGCTCCCAGTGTGAAAAAAGACTGGATTTTTAATCTGAAAAAGAGGCCACTGTAAGCAGAACTCAAAAGAGAGAGAGATAAACATAATGAAAAAACCATCAGTATGGGAGAGAGCTTGTGCACATTTGAAATAATGGCTTTGCACTTTTGGAGGTTCACTAAATGATACATATTCTCTGTTAGCTGGAAGGAGCCTCTCTAGACACATGCAAAAGCCAGGCCAGACCCTGGGTTGACAGTCAATGCAAATTTCCTAGTAGTTTTTGCCTTTTTTCCTGCTTAATAGTCTCCTACTTCACTGGGAGCACTTGGAAAAAATGGCAGTGAATCCATATTTGCTACCATAAATTGACATCAGCATTTTCTGTCTTAAAATGGAGGCTTAAGATAATATCCAAGTGACTTGAGAGATAATCTTTTCTGTAATAGGAATATTTTTAACTCATGTAGCTTTTCCTCAAAATAGGGAAATGGTTCTTCAGTCTTACCCCTGCATGTCACAGGCTCTGCCATCCATCGTCTGTCAGACTAGTAGACCTTAGAGTAAAGAAGAGTTAGGAAACAGAATACTGCTACCAACATGGATTATTCAGCCTCAGCTCTTTCCAGAGATGTCTCTAGGATGAAGGCTGTTGAAATTAGCTCCAGACTGGAAAACCTGTTGTGAAGGCAGCCCACAGTCTGCAAGCTTATCAGCCTGCTGTACATTAACTCTATTTTTATAGTGTGGTACATTGAAGGGAAACATACAAACTTAAAAGAAATACACATTGTATAAAAACTGCATTCATTAGTCAATCATTTGTATTTACACATTTCTTAAAACTAGTAATAGTACTAGTACTCTCATACATCTACTGTTTGTTAAATACTGTCTGAATAGCCATTCCAGAACTAAATGCTGTGCACAGGATCTGAGGTCTGTCTCTCCAAGAGTTAAAATGCTTGCAAGAATCTTGATTTTTAATTTGCATCTAGACATAGAGATTGAAGAGGTAGCATCCCCAGGCAATCCAAGAGGGAGCAGGGGAAGCCTTTGGGGATACAGGCTGACAACAGGGACCCTGTGCAAATGCACAGGAAGGGCTGCAGTCCTTGTGGCTGACTTCAAGAACATCTAAGATTCAGGGTGCTTTGATGTATGTCCCATGCCCCTGCTGTTCTCTTGATATTTGTCAAAACAGTGAAGAATCAAAAGCCAGTTTTCATCTTCATTTCATGTTGAGATTGATTACCTCCAGAAAAAGAAACAAAGAATCTGAATACCTGGATAACATACATAATGTCTCTATCAGGAATATTGAGGTTTAAGTAATTACTATTGGAGAAAATTTTTATTAGGTCTGTTAAGGAAATGGTCTGTAGACATGCTGTCTGTGTGTGGGTTCTCAGACACCAGCTAGTGTGGAAGGTAGAAGTGGATATATCTGGAGAACAGTTACCCACAGAGGGAGCACTTATCTGTGTGGGAGTCCTGAGCGATAGCTGCAAGCCTAGAATCTTTTTTCTCTACTGTGTTTTTAATGGTTTTAATGTAACAGGTGCTTGATTGGTCTTTGACTTGGGCTCCCAGGCATGATGGCAATCCAGGTTAATTATTAACATTATTGGTATGCTTGTTTGAGCCTTTAAATCCTTTAAAAAAAAAAAAAAAGCGCCAACAATGAAAATAGAAACGTAAAATACAGAAAATGTTAGGTTCAGAAATGTGGAATTTTTGCTGACCCCTGACAGTTAGCTTTTGTAAAAGTTGGGTAACATTTGTTGTTTTTTTTCTGGTTTTGGAAGTGGAATGTCTTAAAAATGAGGGAATTCAAGGCATTTTGCAAGGTAGATAAAGCTTGAAAGTCTATTCTCTATTTGAACAGGCCTGAAGTAATGCCTTAGTTATAGGGAAAGTGGCAGCTGGCAATGATGGAATTGCTTTTGGTTTGCAGTGTTTGCTCTTTTTTCTCTTTAATGTATTGCTTGTTTCTGCTAATGGCAGAGACAGTAATGGATGAGAGAATCCCAGAAGCCCCACTGAACTTTTTTGCACAATTGTACAACCTCCGTGTGTTATCCTTCTGGTCAAATCTCAAAATGGTTGTGCACGGTGGCCCAGAAAGGGCAAGTTAACCAGCCTGAGGTGAGTTAACTCTGTCTGAGGGCTTGGGAGCTTTAGCCAAGGTGATTAAAAAAAACGCTTTCCCCTTCTCAGTGCACAGGTATGTGTTTCTCTCTGGCTACTAAGGCAGCTCCTGCAGTTTCATACAGTAGCTTACATCATGTCAAGTAATTGTAAACCAGTAACGTGGAAACTGGAAGTGCCAGCTCAGATCAGCTGAAGTGTGGGAGATTTTGTGTTGTTCCTGGTGTGCTATTAAATGGCAGCTTCTCTGGGTGCTTCCTAGTTATTACTGTAGTGCCTGCACATGCTGGCACTGCTTTTTCAGTATGGGGCCCCTCATGCTGGAGGCTTGTCCTGTCTAAGCGCTGAGAGGTCAGGATAACAGGTGAGTAGGGCACTGTGCCCAGCACCCCATCAACCCCACCACCTAGGAGACAACCTAGCTGCTGCTATTACTGATGTTTTTGGACAGTTTGAGCAACAGGATTGGGGTTTGAGTGGTGACTGGCAAAGGAGGGCATGCCAGTTGCTTGCGGGATTTCAGGAATAGATTCGTGCATCACTTAGCAGCACCAGAGCTATCTTGATATGAAACAGTTTTGCACATACCCAGGCTGGAAGCATGACCTGACTTTTGTCCTTCATCCCATCATCAAGCTAGTGCTTACAAGAGAAACCCTGAAAAGACACAGGCATTGCTCTCCCTCTACAGCGAAACAGCAGTTTGCTGTTAATGTGAATATCAGCTATTTAGCACTCAGTCTGCCTTCCTCTCCCTGCCCCCTCCCCATATTTTTTGATTAAATAGGTTTAAGCATTTCTGAGTATGGGCAGTGTTTCTTGTCTGGTGTGCACTAATGTGACTGGCAGGAACTGATTTTCCATAGCAAGCTTCTCTGGTGCATCCCTTCACCACCCAGACACAGATGTAAACAGCTGATGTTAATTATCATCCACCTGCTGACTGTGCCAAACAGACATGCCATTACACTGTGACAAAAAAGGCTCCCGGTCTATTAAGTCCTCTCTCATACCTTTAGTAATGCTGATAAAATGCTGACCTGGTTTTTACCCCAGTGGCTGCTGTTGCTAAGCACTGAGAATATGACCTGTCTCCTGTAATGATCTGCATTGCACAGTTCAGATGATCTTCCACATGAAAGTGTTTTGCTGCACCTCTCAATGCAGCTGTTCCTCTCCATAGTCTATACAGTTCTGATCATGTAGTTTGTAGCAGCACCTTGTTTCTGATAAAGCCTAACAAAACATTTGTATATGGGGGCTGTTTTGCTGGAAGCATATTGCAGAAGTTGATTTGCAATGATCAGTGTGGTGTGCTTGGAAAATAATCATTAAGAACAGGGGAGGTCAGAAGCCAGTAATTTATCACTACAAGGTGGAATGCTATGTGTGCAAAACTCAAGAGAAAATGAAGAGTCCATAAGTAATGGTTCTGTCCTTCAAAAAGAGAGCTTATTGTATTGAAAACACTAGTAAAATAGCCTTGCAGCCTGTACTGGTACAAAGAAGAAAGCAGACTTTGCACCTACTCACCATTTTGCTGTCATTATGTCATTATGCTGCCAGATTTCATCCTGTGCATAAAAGTGACTTCAGATAGTCTTGAAGCAGTACTTGAAAAGAACATGCACTGAAGTGGCTGTGTTGACAGTAAAGTAGTCTATAGCATATCCAGAAAATGAGAAATGAAGAAATCAAACAGTATTTACGCACTCAGTTATTTATCTGGTAACAAACGTTACTGGATAACCTCTTGGTGCCAGGGTGTTTTGATTTTCTCTCAGCAGTTACTGCCTTTAATTTTTTCTCTAAAAGTAATTTGTTGCACTCTTTTAGAACCTTGAAAGGTCATAAAGCACTTAAGGTTGTAGTGATGTAAGCCTGTGATGAAATGATGCTGTGAGGGGAAAAAAAATAAAAATAGACAATTCCTGTTATGTCAGAGAAGAGGGCACAAGAAGAGTTTACTGCCCAAGATGCCAGGGAAAGCCATGGCACAGATAAAATCACAGGTTACACCATTTGTCCCTCTTGAAAGCTAATCCAGTTCATTCTACTTGCTCCAAGGCAGGATCAGCATTATCTAAACTGTCCTTGGTGGGTATTTGTGTAACTTGTTTTTAAAACCCTCTGGGGACAGGAATTACTTTCAGTGATTCTTTCATGACTTAACCATCTTTTCTGCCATCCTCATGCTCAAGCTGAAGTCATCATAGGGGAAATTTACACAGCTATCTTTAAAAGAAGATCAGGGTTAAAAAAATGCAGTTTAGATAATAGCACTGTACCGAGGGATTTCTGGCTACTTCAACAAATGTGGACAGTATTGTAAATAAGGTAAGCCATAAAATAAGGGAGGATGGAGACAAATCAAAATGTAATCAGACATTAGCTTGTAAGATGCCTTAAGTTATACAATCATGGGTTTGGTTTTTATTTTTTGCCTTTTTTTTCTCCCTTTTTTCCATTCAGGCAGTCCAGTCCTTCAGTGAGGAGTATTTTGGATTTTTTAAAATCTGTCATGTGAGATCTCACAGTACTGGTCCAGTCTGTTCAGGTTGGACATTAAAAGTGGTGTAGCACTTTTGGAAAAAGCAGAGTGGTTTCCATGGAGCTCTATCCCAAGCCTCACCATGTTTGTCTTCCATGCTGGGTACCAGATGTATCCATCTGCTAGTCTTGCATTTTTGACAGTGCTCCATAATTCATGTTTATGTATGAAGTCAAATCTTGTGCTTCCTAGTCAGGCGGACAGCCTATTTACGCATGAGGGAGGGCAGGGTTTGACCCGTATTTGATAAGACAGTTTGGGATCCTTTCATTTCTAGTTAAATGTATGTACAATATATCATATCATTAGTAACTTTGCCAAGGGAATATGCTGTGCTGTAATTTCTAATGGGACTTCTGTTTTTGTTTCAGTCTGATGCAAATGCAAGTTACCTGAGAGCTGCTCGAGCTGGCAACTTGGAAAAGGCTCTTGACTACTTAAAAAATGGAGTGGACATCAACATTTCAAATCAGGTTAAAGAATATTTTGCTCAGATTTGCTGAACAAATACCTTTCTCGCTACTTCTCTAATCTCTCTTTATATTTTCATTTCATATCAATGATAACTTTTGTGGGTTTTGATGAGTCATATTTATCTGGTAAAAATGATTTTTTTTTTTTTATCCTTTACCAAGACACCGTTTCATAATATTGTGCTATTTAATGTTATCTTTTATTCCATTTGTATTACATCAGATCATGGGACAACACACTGAACTTGAGATCTGGAGCTAGTATATCCTGACTTAATTCATACTCTTTACAGTTCTTGTAAAGTTTATATAAGAGTAATTTTTAGAAGCAGTCCTCTCACTGGGATATAATAAATTGTCTCTTGATATGTTTACTATGTTGGAAAAAACCTTTGGCAATCTTTCCCATTGCTTTCCTTTTTTCCATCTTTTTAAATCAGAATGGGCTGAATGCTCTCCATCTCGCTTCCAAAGAAGGACACGTAGAAGTTGTCTCTGAACTGATACAACGAGGTGCCAGTGTTGATGCAGCAACAAAGGTCAGTCAGGCCTATCTAATTGTTCTCTTGTTCACAATGATGGCATGGGCACAAGGTGTCGGCCAACTGATTCCAGCAGATATTACTGCAGCAGTAATTGCCTATTTTCCACTGGTGGAGTAGTCTTTGATTATTATCTGATAGAAACTTTTTAGGTTATAGTAAGTGTCACATGTTACAAGGGATGAGATTTACTTAACAAATTGAAAATTCCTGGTTTTGTTTCTGTCCATGTCTTCTGTAATAACTTACCTGTTAGAAGTATCCAGTAAGAGTATTTTTTATTGCTAGAAATCTTATGTTTTAAAGTGGAATATTTCTTGATAGTATTATCATGTACTCAGGCTCAGGTTTTGTACTTTTTTTCAAATGTCACTGTCTTTCATTTCAGAAAGGAAACACAGCATTGCACATAGCATCCCTTGCAGGACAAGCTGAAGTAGTCAAAGTCCTGGTTACAAATCGAGCCAACGTCAATGCACAATCTCAGGTAGAGTAATATTTCTCTGGTACTATCAGAAACTTTGCTGACATTAGAAACATTCTTCCCTTATAAACTATAATGTTAGTAAGTATGTTTTGTAGATCTCATCATGTTAATGCTGGCTTTTGAAACCAGGGTTTGATGGAGTCAGTAAAATGAATGTAATCCCTTGAGCATATTAAGAAACATTCTTTCTTGGTTGTTCCACACACATAGGTAGATGACAACAGGTGCAAAGACAAAGTTTAAACACACAGCTGCTCTTTTATTACTGAAGCCAGCATTTTAGTGAATGTAGTGATAAGTTAATTCTCACCTTGTAACTCCACATGTGATTAAAACTTTAAATGCTTCCAGCTGCCCCACTTCTGCCTTACCCTTTGCCATGAGGTCAGAGGGTACCAAGGGGCATCATGGACATATCAAGTCTTGTCTTTCGCCATAGGCATGACAGTGCAGTAAAATCCCAGGTTGTGTTTGGGTCTTCTCCCAAATACAGTGTTAACCATCAGCTGAGATTAGCTGGGTTGCCCATCTCATTCATCAACAGAGTAAATATGTTTTAAGTTGTCCAGAAGGCACAGAGAGGCACAACTTAGGCAACGAAGAATGTGGAGGGACATCCAGGAGTGATTGCAAGATACTGGATGTGGTTGTGTAACAGACAACACAGCAAAGCATGTAACCTTGAGCCTTAGATCTAGTGTCCTAGGAGCTGCTAATTGTTACAGAGTCAGAAGAGACAACTGATAGAACAGCAGAGCGGGAAAGAACTTTTTCAAATGAAGGGGGTACTGTTTCACATAATTCAGTGTCTCAGGCTTAATGGAGCTTATCCCCTTCTACAAGGAAGTACTGTGCTACAAGTATATGCAAAGCTACTAAATTTGGTCAAGTCCTTTGAATGAGCATTTAGGTCAATTATAGAAAATTTAAAATAAGGGAAAACAGCTGGATTTAAGAGCAAAGCAATAAAATGAAACAGGGAAAAACTATGGTTAATTAAATTTATAAACCACAGAATGCTGAAAGCCAAGTAGGTGGCTGTGCCATGCAAGATATCCTTCATGCCTGTCCCATTCCTGTTCTCCCTGCTCAGGGGCTGGCTGGCAGGCAGTGTCACAGAAAGGATCAGATTATGAGGTGGTCTCATCTGGCCCAGTATTGCCATTCTTCTGTATTATACAGATATGGGCGTGATAGAAAATGTTTGTTGAAAAAGGGAAATTCAAAAATTTACATTTTAAAGAAATATGGTTTTTTAATTGCTCTCAAATATTATGAACAAAATGTTTAATACAGTCTATTTGAAGGATGTGAGTTGCTTGTGATGTGAATTTCATGTTTCCTTTACCTGTGGCTCAGTTCTCCTTTCTTACACTTTTATACTAGTTAGATACAATAACATTTCGTTCAAGGCACCATGTAACTTGAATTTAAAGAGAACAACAAAAAGCACTTTTCAGTAAAATTTTCTGTGACTGTTGAGAAGTAAAACAAAGCAAAAATATTTTCAGTGGTTTTCTGTTCAAGAAATGAAGATGGCTTTGAAAGGATCTTTTCTGCTTGTGTTCGAAAACTTGTGTATTGAGCCCTGAAACTAAAAATAATCAGAGACTGTAAACACCTCATATAACTGCAGTGTCCATACACCCTGAGGTTTTGCCACGTTACTATTATTTTGCTAATATATGAGATTTAAAGACTGTAATTTTATTCCTCCTTTATGGAAACCCTTGACATCTTTGTTAGATAGACATGTATATTTGCCATTCCATACCAGTACCTGCTAGTGAGATACCCAAGTAGGGACTAGTCTTTCTGGGAGGTCCCAGGAACTCCCTGTTGTCAAACTGGCCCTTCATCAGCTTGTCTGTGGTACTGAACATCACTTGAGCCCTCCTAAAGCTTAGCATAAAGTTCAGATGAATTTTATGTGCCCACAAAGAGACTAGCCAAAGGTATTTTTGTTTTGGCTTTATTTTTTATGTTTGTCCTGTTTTCTATGAGTTTGATTTTATCTCCTCTTCCATTGAAGGTAACAGCTCTACACTGCTGATGGTGCCAGTTTTAGGAATGCGAGGCCTTCTTTTCCCAAAATTCCTGTCTTAAAAAAAAAAAAAAAAAA
>NDXB01015904.1:0-17071 GCA_002631895.1 Agapornis roseicollis | reverse complement strand
TTCTTTTCCAAAAATTCCTGTTTTAAAAAAAAAAAAAAAAAAGAAAAGAAAAAGGAATTTTTATTAAGTCTGAATTTTATACCTCCTCTAAGGGCTATTTATTATTATGAAAGACAATGCTTTCCTTAGGCGTGTGGCTCCCTGTCAGTTTTAGCCCCTTTTTAAAGAGCGAAGAAAAAAGTATGGGGGGAAAAGATGTTGAAAACCATATGGTAATTTAACATAGGAGAAAAAGTTCTCTTCTGTCTCCAAATTCTAATAATGCTTGCTCTGAGAACTTTTGCCTATTAATTTTTTCCTGAAATTGGTTATTACGTAGAATTTCCTGCTTCATTTCAAAATGCAAATGTTTGAAACTAAAAGAAAAATAATCTTTGTTTCCAGCTGAGTTAGTAAATAGGTAACTGAGTGTGCTATGAAATGTTAGAGTAAAATACCAGACTGCTGTTCATTAAAATAACCTGTAACATGACATATTAGGTATCTTATCAGGTGTTTTCTGGATTCTTTTTGTTTTTCATTAACCAGACTTTTGACTGTACGGTAACTAAACAGTTAGATCTTGGTTCTGGAGAGTGCATTAACACATTGCTAACTTTAGGCTTTGGCTCCAGTAGAACTTCAGAGCCTGCTTTATATTTGTAGGGATGCTTTCCTGAAGAGAGACCAAATCATCAAAATACTGGAACACCAACAGACCTTGCAGCCTGTGCAAGCCTTGTAAACATGTGGCTTCAACAGCTGCTCAGTGTCTTGTTGATGGTAAAGTTCCTCTTGGATCAGACAAACAGTTCACGCCATTTTCTCTCCAATTGTCTGCTTTTCTGACCTCCTGTTTGTCTCTGCTGCCAGTGAAGCCTACACACTCAGCCTCAGGTCAGCTGCATTCTCCTGTGTTCTCTGTGTTGGACGTGTGCCCTGCAATTCTGCCACATTGCTGTGACAGTCAGATGTCTCTCAGCTGTTTTCACTGCAGCTACTATAACTCAGCCAAAATTAACTGCTATAGGTCTTAGGCTGTGGTTTTCCTTCATCTCTCCAGAGCCCAGAACGTTGATGTTTTTTCTCTGATGCAATTACATGGCCAAACTCTTCTCAGCTCATTTCTGGCTCTATTGGTTTCCTGCAAAATCTAGGTCAGTGTTCTTTTAACTGCTCTAGGTGAATTGCTGAGCTGCTCCCCCTGTGACTTCCACTGACGAAATCTGTTCACTGGCCACATTGCAGACATAACAGTGCTGATACTCTTAGCAAAACCCAGTTATATGGAAGCATTTCCCGAACTTACCTATTATTGAGGCCAGATGAAATCTTTCTTCTGTTTTCCCAATTAATTTTAACTACCCCTTACCTCCTATTTTATTGTGTATTTCCTTTCAACCTTGTCCTCCCAACCCTCTGGTGTAATCACCAGAAGTGGTGTGTGGTAGGGTGAGATGTCTGGAAGTATATTAGGACTGAGTAGTTGGAGAGGGAAGCTTTGCATGAAGTTTACTTTAAAGTCTGAGGTTCACAGAAATGCTAATTGCATGAGATTTAGAAGATGCTAAGAAAGGCAGGCTCACAGAAACCTCAGTGGCCTCCTTGTCAAATGTAATGGCATCATCATCCATGTGATACCACAAGGAAAGGGATCAGGCAAAATCCAGAAGTAGTATGTCTGACAGTGATGCTGGAGTATGAAGGGTAAAACATATATCATGATAGATCAGAGGAGAAAGGGATTGTTGCTCTTATTGTTGATGCTGTTTTGGTTGCTTCAGCAGTACCAACCTGCTCAGTCAATAGTATATGGATGTTTTAAGTTCTTACTGTAAAATGTATTTGTCACTAGTTCACAATTCTGTTGGACTGAGGGACTTGCAGTGCTATATGAAAGCCAAGCAATCTCAGGTGCAAATCAGCAACTTTTGTAAATTCCTTTAGAGGTATCTTGATCCCAGGACAGGTTTCATTGCTTCATTTTTCTGTTTTGGTTTTGTGAGTGATATTAAAGCTGTGAATTTCAGAAATGCTTAGAACAATATGGAAAAATACATTGTTTTAATGTTAGCCCCCAACAGTTCAATTCCTGAAAGACTGTGACCTGTATACAGTTAAGGCAAAGACAAAAACATTGACTGTAAGAGGAAAGCACATGCCAAAGAATGAGTTAAGCTCTGCAGACTCTGATACTTGTATTGCATTGATTGAAATCACTCAGTTAAGCATAATTTGAGAAGTGCTCTAATGTGGTCAGAAACACTGATAAGCTTCCATCTCAGACTACTGAGATCTCCTGGTGCCTGAAATATGAAGTAGTTCAGTGACCACAAGCAGGCTATACTCAGGAGGCAGCAGTCTAGGGAGACAAAAGGCATAAGTATTGGCACAAGCAAAAGAGAAGTCAAAGCTAACAGAAAGAAGAGGAAAAAAACGGAAAGCATTTTGAAGAGCTATTGCACTTCCTTTTGCTACAAACTTGTATTTTCCTGTCCCATTTTGCATTTCCATTGCTGTGGCTGCATTTATCAGGAATCATAACTCATCTCTACCAAATACTCTGTCCAAATGGGTTTATAGTTTGACTTTGCAACAGATATAAATGGAAGTATTCTTGCTTAGCTGTGGGAATTGAGTCTAGTCATTTGAAAAATTCCAGTGTTCTTTTAAATAACATTACCCTTCTCCTATCTTCACTTAAATCAGGGGAGATCATGCCCTTATGTAGCATGTGAGAACACAGATTATTTGGTTTCCTCCTAATCTACCTGAGGTTAGCAGGTCTATGGAATGTTTGTGGAGTGTTTACACTCTTGTTTTCTTGTTTCAGAATGGTTTCACTCCCCTGTATATGGCAGCCCAAGAAAACCACCTGGAGGTTGTTAAGTTTCTTCTTGACAATGGGGCCAGTCAAAGCCTTGCCACAGAGGTAAAAGTTTGAATTTCACACTTTATGACCAAAGTAAAATGTGCTTCAGCATTGATTCTTTCCACCTTTTATCAAACTAGTCTTTTAAATACAAAATTAAAGAGCAATAAAAAGTTCTCTCTATGAAGTGTTCTAATTAGTATTAAGTTACTGTCTTTTCAGCAATGTAAACCACCTCTTTCCATTTCTAAAATAAAAAATAACTCTAACTAGAAACAGTTCTAAAAATAGATGTGTTCTTAGTCATAACTAGTAATCTTTCAGGTTAAGTGCTCTAACAGGGAAGCTGTGTGCATAACATAAATGTTCTCCGAGCTTTCATTAAAAACAGTGAATAATGTGGAGGACAACAATAAAGCAAGAACAACTATGTACCTACACTTTGGAGCCAGCTGTGGGATGCCAGGGAAAACCCAGGGCTACTTACTTGGAGCATTTTCTGAACTGCCTTTATTGGCGTGTTGATATCTTCTCTGTCGCACGTTTTTATTCCATCTGGTCCTGCACTGACAATTTCAAGCTGTCAGAAAGATGAAAGTTCCCTGAACTTTCTAGAAGAACACTTTTTATTTCTTGTTTTTAAAGTAATTCTAACTCAAAAAAGGCAACCTGGAAGGAAAAAAAATAGCAAATAAATTAATACTTGCAAATGTACTACATTCAGATAGGTTTTCAGTCTGATGAATTTTCAGTTGCCTTAATTCCAAGGTCTTGCTACCAAAAAGAGATAATTCATTATGTGCTCTCTCTAATATATATTAAGTTATGATTTTTCTATTTGAACTGTTGCCAAGAAGGAAATAATGCTTATTTGAAAAAATTCTACCTTTTGAACAAAAAAACCTCATGGCATCCCTGTATAATGGTGTATGTGTGTAACCTTTTTCTTCTGAAGTCAACACTGTAAAAAATTAATCACTAATTGATCAACTTTATGTTTTCAAAAATCACTAAAACATAGTTATAACTGGAAGTGAGCATCAGAAATTACTTTCTGGAAATGCTTAAAATATGAAAGCCAAGAAATATAAAAATTAAATATTTTAAATACAGAAAATCAGTTCAAAGTTGTAGCTTTCACAACATTTCCATTTCTTTGTAAAAAATTGGAAACAATGAAGTCATGAGGCCCCTGCATATGTGCGATAGATTCACACTTCTGAAAATATATGTGCCACTGTATGATTTTTTTGAGAAAAAAAGAAAACCAGAAAAACAAAAAAACCCGAAGGAAAATTAAAATTAAAAAAAAAACCCAAAACATAGGTACTTGCTTCTTTTGTTTGTTTCGCAGGTTTTATTTATATTGTTTTTTTCCCTGACCCTTGGATGTCACTGTAGATTGAGGTTTTCTCCGACTCAGCTTGATGATAAGGTGTAATCTGATTTTATCTATGGAGAATTCCTTTGAAGACACCAGACTACAAAACAGTGTTGCCTTTATTGCCTTACTAGTTTGTAATAGCTGGTTATGGGTACTTTCTTATTTTCTCTTGGTCCAAGTTTTCATATAGATCTGATTTATCTTTATAAGTGCAAAAACCTTTGTTATTAAAAAAGTGCCAATTAGCTAAATATTCATTAAAAATAAAACTCTAATGAAGGTGTTTTAATCTAAATAAAATAGAACCAACTGTTTTCTTTACACTGTTTTTAGTTTGTGGAGGTTTTGTTTTGTTGTGGTTTTGGTTGGTTTTTTTTCCTGGAGTAGGCTTGCCTTATGTTTTGAAGTGCAATTGCTAATGCTAATACTGATATCAAGGTACTTGCTTGCAATTGCTTTTTGTGACTTGGCATCACCAGAGAGCAAGTGATGAAAAAGCATTCTTGTTGGTGTTAATATCCTTTGTTGCAGTTTGCTTGGCCTTGGTACAGTAATCTCTGCACACACTGAAACGATGGGCAGCTCTCATCAGAGTTAGGAAATTGGAGGTGTAGTGGATGGCAGCCGTTCTGGAACTGAAGTAAAGTGCTCTTTTCACCATTTGTCCACTCCCTTTTCCGTAAAGAAAAGGAGAAAATGCATTCCTAGGATATTTTTCTTTTTAATATATGTACATTATTTTTAGCAACATTTTTAGCCGATGAGAAAGACCTATGGGAACAGGCATTGCAGATAGCTAAATCACTTTTCTTTGTGAACTCTTTTGAACTAAATCAGTGTTTCCTTGCGACATCTTCTGCTGTATAAATAGACCCGGAAGCCAACATCTTGGGTCACTGAGGTGCAAGCTGTCGCATTCTGCATTTTTCCAGGGAGAAGCCTCCGTTTCTGCAGGTACAGCGTAGCTATATTACCAGAGCCCTCTTGTGGGGGTGCTCATGGATTATATTGGCCTTTAGAGCCACACAGCATTTCTCACACCCTGTGCCACTCTCTGCCTGTAGTCTGGCACTACATGGTTGTTCCACCCCAGGAAACACTCACGGCCTGGGGATCTCACAGCCCAGAGCACTGCCCTGTTGCTGAAGCGTGGTGAGCCCAAGTCAAAGGAGAAGGTTGTGGTTAAATGAGTTTTAAAAAAATCATGGGGAAAAAGTAAATAAATAAAAAATCTTTTTAGGACCCAAGAAATCTCAGTGATTTTTTTTTAATTTTTTTCCCCTCCAAAAGTTTGGGGGAAAAAAAAATGTTCTATTTCAGGACTCCTATTTCTCCTTCTAAATTGAGTGTTCTCTGTTTGGTAAGCCACAGAGAGAGATTCCTGATTGAAAACATTCTGTTAAGTTATTCTAAGATATTTTCAGGCTGAGATTGGGGCTGTTTATCCTGGAGAAGAGAAGGCTGCATGGAGACCTCAGAGCAGCATTCCAGTATCTGAAGGGGGCCTGTAAGGATTCTGGGGAGGGACTATTAGGGACTGTAGTGGTAGGACAACAGGTAATGGGTTAAAACTTAAACAGGGGAAGTTTAGATTGGATAAAAGGAGGAAGTTCTTTACTGTAAGGGTAGTGAGGCACTGGAATGGATTGCCCAGGGAAGTTGTGAATGCTCCATTCCTGGTGGTGTTGAAGGCCAGGTTGGACAGATCCTTGGGTGACATGGTTTAGTGTGGGGTGTCCCTGCCTGTGGCAGGGGGTTAGAACTAGATGATCCTGAGGTCGTTTCCAACCCTAACTATTCTATGATTCTATGAAGTTCCAAAAGTCAAAAAGTTAACACTTGAACTCTACAATTTTGACATAGGGTAAGGATCTGCATTCTTCTGGCATTGCTGCACTTTTATTTCACACTGATACAGTTTCACTGTGACAGCAGTAGTTGAAAACTCAAAGAAGGTGTTTATCACTGAACTGTAATGAAGTTTAGTAATATAAGCTTTGGATCTGTTGATCAAGAGTCAGATGTAGTAAATAAATATCTCAAGTAGAGCAATTTGGATTTGTGACTTTCTGAATGATTGATTCATGGGTATTTTCTTGGGCAAAGCTAAATTTGTTCCTGGATTGGAATGCCATTTCAGTGTTTGGGAAGGAGCAGAATCTAAATGACAACTCTTTCATTCTTTGATTTTTGAAAAAATCCATAAAAGTAAAATTATAAAAGCATCTTAGACTGTCCTTTTCATGTGTTTGAGGAATCCACTCAAAAAATCTGCTGAACAAAAGTCTTCTGTTTTTCAGGTTTTTTCTTCTGCACTACTTTGACTATCTGCTAGTCTGAAAAGAAATAATTTCTACTTTTAAGAGGGTTTTCCGTCACATCTATATTTTCATAAAAGGAAGTTATAGTAAAATAATTGATATATCGGGGGAATATGGTATTCATATTCAACTATTATTAGGTTTCAAATCCACATATAAAATATATCAGAAGATAGAGCTGAAGTGTTGTGTTGTTTTTTTTTCCCTTAAACTCCATAGATTATAACCTATAGCTGTGGGGGAAATGGATAATAATTTATTATGGAGATATCATTAACAATTGTAATTTAAATATTTCAGCTTGTATCCATTTTTATATAATTATGCACCTTACTGTACACAAACTTATTTAGATAATTGTTAGTTCATGAGTAATTACACACTTTTTTCTCAAGTCCCAGTCATTTTCATTTGCTTGTGTTTTATAATTTTATGTTTAAACCTGGAGTGACAAAAAGGTGTTTTGAGCATTTGGGATCAAAACCAGAATATTCACCAACAATTTAGACCAATTTCAGTGTCATTGCAGGGCACTTTTAATTTGCACAATTTTCACTTCACAGTTGAATTTGAGCGAATACTTTTACTAATGCTGAGGTCTTTACCCTTCCCCTTTCCACCCCCTGGAAAGCTTGGAACACATGTTGAGAATCCCCATTGTATGTTGCAGGATGGTTTCACACCTTTGGCAGTAGCTTTGCAGCAAGGTCATGACCAGGTGGTTTCACTGCTGCTTGAAAATGATACAAAGGGAAAAGTTCGTCTTCCTGCCCTTCACATCGCTGCTCGCAAGGATGATACAAAGGCAGCAGCTCTGCTCCTGCAGAATGACCACAATGCTGACGTGGAGTCAAAGGTCAGTTGTAAAAACAAAGTTTTGATGTTATTAAGTGCTGACCACATGTATTTCATTCTGTGAAGATCTCCCTTAGTGTGAAGCATTTTGCTGCAGAGTTACTCGTGACTCTCTCTTCTAATGTGTGATTGAGAATAACATTTCATTTTCTTCCTTTACCCTTTCTCCCCTTTTGTTTAAATCGGGGTTAATTTCTCCTGTAGAAACTTTGCAGGTGGAAAACAGTAAGCAAAATATTATCATAATTATTATCTTGAGAATGAAAACTACTGAAATGAAGACACTAGCATGTGGTTTGCTATAGGTATTGTACAGTTATTTGATTAGCTATTTGTGCAGTTGCTACTTTAAGAACTTTGGTAAACATGTAACAATTAACATTCAAAATACTCAGTCATTCAGCTTCCATTCAGTCAAGCTTCCTTTGTGTGCAGATTGTGCTGTCATCTGAGCTGCTATGCCACGTAGCAATCATGAAGCTTTTTGCATCCATATCACCAGTGGTGAACTAACCGTTCATTTTTTCCCCCTCTTTGCTTCCAAATGTGTTAACCTAGATGATGGTGAATAGAACAACAGAGGTATATATAAATATATATATGCATCATCACTCCTCCATGACTTAGTGCTGCTGCATCATTTCTTCCTCCTCCTTTTTGCATCGCCTTTTATAGGATAGATACCTGCTTTAGATGAAAGTAATTAGCATGTGCTAGAGAAGACAGTAGTTTAGACACCAGGGCTTTCTGCAGCTGAAACTAGTGTTTAAAAGTAAGAGTAAGCACTCGTGAGAACTAACTGCCATTGTAAAAAAGCCATATTGTGTGAGATGGAGTTTTCAGGGTTTCTTATGAAGCATATATTTATCAGATGTGTTAAGAGCTGCAGACAACCCTGTCCTGTTGTGCATCCAGGTCTGATTATAGGCTTCTGCATGACACTTACCTTGATGGTGTCAGCAAATAGAATGATCTGAGAGTGATTTTATACCTGCAAAACTCCCAAAGCAAGGCAGTGGCAGCTAGCATGGCTTGCTAACAATTTAGAAATGCATCTAGTTCCCATAAGGTTTCATATTTTGCAGGACTGATGGAATTGCTGCATGTTTTAGCATTTTTTTAAACGGAAGTGAAACTACTTATATATGAAAATAAGTTGCTGAAGTAATTTTATCAGTAAGGCATCTTCTAATTAGGGTGATAACTTGTGGTGTCTGAACATAACCCGATGTGATTGCCCACAGTGGGAGACTGATCTTCATGGTACTAACCCTTGGAAAAAAAAGTCCATATTAATAATTAAAGTTGTCTTTGATGTTGTTTTCATTTGCATCTACTTTAAATTTATAAAGAACTGTTAGTAAGTGTCATTAAATTATTTGTATGTGAACTTCTGCAAAGAATCTCTGAGAGATTTGACTTGCAAGACTGACATAATACCAGTAACAGCTAGATATTTCAAGTTAGAAGTTTGTTTCTTATAGAAGACAGATAATAGCTTTAATATTCAAATGTTTTGTTGTTGGTTTTCTGAAATAACAAAGTTTTATCCTATTTCTGATCTTCTAGAATAATTATGTTATTTTTTGTCCCTCCTGCATAGCAGTATGATTTTATTTAGACTCTTTAGGAATCTATAAATAAATGTCAGTGAGTGAAAACTAGTACATAATTGGAATGGTGACTTGCAGCATACTCCTATTACTAGCTTTTGTCAGTGATGTGATACAAATTTTGGAGTAGAAATGAGATATAAAACCCCAGTATCTATTGGTTTTCTTTTGTTTTTCCAGAGTGGGTTCACTCCTCTCCACATAGCTGCTCACTATGGAAACATCAATGTAGCTACATTGCTGTTGAATCGGGGTGCTGCTGTGGACTTCACTGCAAGGGTAAGTGTGAAATCTTAGTTATGTTTAGCTTGCTTAATTATCACTCTGAATCACTTTTTTCCACAAAGATGTGGAAAGGTACATTGCTCTTGCCAGCCAAGGGGCCTGGCCTGGCTGGTCTTGCTCCGCTATCATACAGTGCAAAGGGAGTTTCCCTGGGCTGCTGAACTGAACCTGAGCTCTAGTCCTCACCTTGGAAAACTTCTGTTCCTTTCATAGTTCCAGTGTTGCAAAAGGTAGGGTAGGATTCAGTGATATAAATGCTTCCACCTGTAGCTTTAACATATGACAGGAGTGCTGTCCCTTATGAATTGTCCTCGATATGCAGTTGTTTCCAATGAACATAAAGTGCAGGTTTACTGGTGAATAAAGCAGCTGTGCCTTCTATGCACATACGAGAGTCAGATAATATGCATTAATATGTATTAATTCCACATATCATTGGAAGGAGCTCTGAGAAAGTGGAGAGGTAAAAAAGGAAATGAGGTATAGAAATAGAGGGGATTTGATAATGGGAGCTGTATGGCAGAAGCCATGCAAGAGTGGGAGAACACTTCTGACCCTGTAAGCTGTGCACAGAAGTCACGACACAGGCCACAGAGGGACAGGGTAGTTCCTCAGATGCATGAAGAAGTATTGGGAGCCAGGAGGGAAACGTTATGGTCTTTCCTGGTGCCTCCTTGGTTCACTCTGGCCTGGGTGGGGAGCAGCTGATGGGTGGCTCTGGCTTCATTGTTTTGTTTGGGAAGTGGGTCCATCCTTCCACAGGCAGGAAGGATAAGCCTGGTGCCACCAGGGCTTCATCTCAAAGCCTGGGACAAAATTTGACTGCATCTGCTGTCACAGGTAGGGTCTGTTGAAAGACCACAGAAGAATATTGGAGTGAAGGAGTGTGATCAGGCTTAGAAGAATGTGGAAACAACAGAATGTAAGCAGAAATGTAAAGGACAGAAAATGACAGAGGGAAGTTATATACCGTTGAAAGGGCAAGAAAATAAAGAAATGTACATGAACAAGGACACAGTAATATGAAGGGCAGGGAAAGAGATTGTTCCAGACATAAGACCAGAGACAAAAGAAAACCAAGTGCAGAAATAACACAAAATATAATGAACTAGAATGGAGGGCTAGAGAGGATATGGGCAGAAAGCTGAGTAAGTGCCATGGAAGTATGCAGAGATTTAAGAGGGGAAAGGTAGAGAGAATAATTAGGTGCATACAGATAAATAGAAAAGGGGCTAACATTTAAAATAGCTTAGCACTGGAAAATGCTGGAGATAGAATTTTTTAAGGAAGTTTAAAAAAAAATTGTTTGCTTTTTAGCTTCTTCAGTAATGGTTTGGGCTCTATGAATAAGAAAATGCCTATGGAGTTTCTGCTGACACACAGCCAGGAGTGGTTGTCAGTACAGAAACTATGCAACAAAATGTGAAAATGTGTTGAAACTGTACTGGAAAACAGGTCAAAGTTGGCTAAAGATATTTCTCCTGTTGGTTTCTGCAGTAATCTAACAACTAAGAAAAGGGAGGACATGTCTATAGTAGTTAGTAGTTGTTCACCAGGTTATGTGTGTGATAAGGTTTAAAAAAAAAAAAACAAAACCAACAAAAACCCTCTGGACTGAAGGTGACTTATTTCCCTAGAAGCATGTCTAAAGTTAAAAAAGATCTAATAGAAACATGATGCAAAATGGGAGGAACACATNAAGTATTGTGGATGAAAAAATTAAAAAAAAAAAAAAAAAAACAAACAAAAAAAAAAAAAAAAAAAAAAAGCCCAAAAAAGCAAATGTGATTTCAGGTTATTCCATAGTACCAAACAAAACCCACCCCAAAAAAACCGCCAAATAAAACAAAAAACCACACCAAAACAACCTAAGCCTGTGCAAGAATTTGACTCACCAAATCTTACCAAAAGAAAGCCAGGGAGGAGGTGTGGTAGTGGTCCCTAGGAAAATAAAGAGAAAAATTTAAGGAGGCAAGAGGCATCCAAACTGAAAGCAAATACTAATGTAAGAGTAAATAGATATAAAGTGGTCATAAATAATAATAAATGGGTTTTAGAATTTTACATATTTACTATTAAGTATTCATAATTAATATTATTTAATAAGTGTTTAATAACTGATATTAAATATTGCTAATGAGATTCTGAAGCAACCTTTCAATTAAGGTAGAAAAGGCAAAAAAATCCCAATGTGTATTCAAGATAGTGTTTAATAGTTAGGGGAATTATGTGGCATGGATAATTCAACAGCTCCTTTTAATTTATTTTCTTATAGGGCTTGTCACGTTCATCACTCCCTCCCCCCAAAAAAAACCAGCCAAAACACAAAAACCGAAAACAACTGAATATTTCTTTTTTGGAGATCGTTTGTAGTTGTTAAAGTGAGTTGGTGCAGGGTGTGATAGAGCAGGAATAGACACTTTGAACAAAGACAGACCCAAAATGTTTTCTTTAAACTGTAAGTAGAAGTGCAGATCAGAAGTGTTGGTACTGGCCACTATTCATTCAACATAACATCATTCAGTGATTATTAATGAAGATAAATTTCCTAAGCTAAAAGACACTATTATAACTCATGATCCAGTACCTACTAATGCTGAGAATAGTATTAGCAGATACTGGTTCAAGCTGATAGCTCAGTATCAAAGGTAAGCATCAACTCTCATGTATCCCCCAGAAACTATGTTTTCCAAATCACATTCATCATTAAATGTATTTCATGTTATTGGCAAGAGAGGGGTCCTAGGTTAGATCCATATGAAGTTCACAAGCTTAGAATAGATTTGGGGGTTAAAGGTTTCTGGGAAGCACACTTTGCTTTAACTAATAACATTGACCTCTTATTCTCAAGTCCTTGAATTTACCAGATTAGAAAATTAAGGCATTTCAAATTGTCACAAGCTTTGGTATTCTTATTTGATATACTAATCACAGGAGCAAGGAAGATGAGTGCAGTTTCGGGTCACTCTTTTTCACTCATAACCAAGATTAGGAATTAGCAGTGCTATTACATCAACAATTAACAGCATTTAGTACTAGTACCACTAAGCATCATCTGCTTATTCTAATCAAATAATAATAAATCTTAGGTTTCAGCGGCCACCTCTGTTCTGGATTAGGGGCACTGATGGAGACCGCACCCAAAGTACTAAGGCTGATCCTCCCCTTTTCCTCAAGATCTGGAAATTCCAGGTTCTCCCTTCCTGAGACAAAAGGCAGCCTGCTCAGATAACCAGGGAAGGGCAGATACAATGGCATTAGCCTGAAAGAGCAGTGTGCGGATGCTGTGACTTGGAGCACTGAACAGCTTGTTTCTGCTTGGGATAGATAGGTGGGGGCATCCAGGGAGCACATCTCTTATAGAGTAGTACATCTCTACTGTATGGTGGTTGCAAATATAGAAAAAGTAGCAGTGACAGGAGCTGTAGCATAAATAACAGTAATATGGGGCTGAATTTTGTTCTTTGGTGCTTATCAGATGGCAGGTAATGAAAGTGATTTACAGAAAGACGAATTAGATTCTGGTAGAGCAGTGAATTTGTAGGCAAACAGAGCACCAGTATAAGTTGCGTGTAAAGTACAATTATCAACCCCAAGTAACAGAGTTCTTGCTTGATTCTTGGTTCCCCAAAATGCAGAACAGGTAGAGGTATTATCCATACCACTAGAACAGGTCCTAAAAATGACCAACAGATACAGCTTCATGGACCACTGCCATCTCATTGCCTCTTGTTTTAATTTCTGCAAACAATATCCAGGATGTGCTGTCTCCCTTCTGGAAAAAGGGTCCTTGTTTGAGTTGTCGACAATCTACAACAAGCAGCAGAGAAAAGATATGGAAGGGCTGTAACCCAACTAAAACATACTACATGTATGTACTGTAGCTTTCAGAAGTACAAACTTCAGGATGGGGGTGTCAAATGCACTTTTGGTTTGCAAACCACCAACCATTTTTCCTTTGTTCTTGTTAAATGAATATGAATCAACACTATTTGTTTATGTCTCAATTTATGTTTAAACTGTTTAGGCAAATATCAGTTCTGTGGAGAGATTTCAACAAGAGCAGAAGATAATGGTAACAGAAGATACTTGTGTGGAAGGGGCAACATGCAGACCTGTGAGAGGCCAGGATAAATTGCCAGTTCTCACCATCAGTGCAGTGAACATGGGGAAAGGTGGACAAAATATGAATGGATGTGTAGAATGAAGGCAGAACTGTGGGCTTTAAGGACAATGGCAAGTGTGATTAAAAGGGGAACTGGGGAAAAGACTTAAGAAAAAGGAGGGCAGACTTGAGGTGAAGGAGATCTCTTCAGTTGCTGTGTTATTGGTGCATTTCTGAGGCCTGAGGGAAGAAGATGCTTCCAACAAGGAAGGCAGGGAAAGACATTAGCTTGATGATGGCTTTCAGAGTGTGGGGTGGAGGTGAGCAGTGGTGCTGTACTGCAAGTAAATGATGTCCCCAGAGAGATGCAGTAGCAGCTGCTGCCCTTACCCCCACCTGTGTACACCTGCCTGCCTCTCAGCTGTCATATACTTACTTGTTCCCTTCTTTCACTGCATCTAAGAAAAATAGGCATAGGTCCAGGCGCTCTTGCAGATGTCACAGTGCCTGCTGGCCTGTGTGCCTCCTGACCTGTTTTCGGGGAAGCAGGTCCAAAACCTTCATAACTTGCATCCAAGTGAAACAAGTTCTCCTATTGGGCTGAATGCATACCATTTTCTAATGAAGGAAAAATACTCATTCCAAATTGCTTGATTTCTTGGGCTAAAACTTGGCAATAAACCTGCCACAGTTACTGGCAGGATATGCACTGTAGAAGTAACAGGCATTTTATTCTATTCATCATCTTTGTTTTCTGTAGTGCATTTTCATGTGTGTGCCTATGCTATTCTGAAACCCATCAAAGCTAAAGAAATCCTTTCATTGCATCACCGTATTTCCCTTTTACTTAACTGGGAGGCAATCACATATGGACTAGAGAAGTAGAGGAAGACAATAAAGGGTAACTGAGGGTGAAGTAAGTCTCCTTTCTTAGCCAAACTGTGACAAGTGCATGCAGTCACTACCTGGGTTTTGAAGGATCCCAACAATTCCAGGTAGATGGCAATGGTACCTGACTTTGGAAAGGAGTGGATAAATCCTAGTGACAAACTGACAGAAGGCCAAAGACCTTTAAGTCAATCTGTTTAATCATTTTTTTCAACACAAAAAATAATTGTTATTTACTATTTTTCCTTAGCCCTTGAATCAAACTGTACCTGGTCCATTACCTAGAGTTTCAATAAATTTGCGGTCTATTTCCCATCTTCTGTAACTGTTAACCTAGTGATTAGTATAAGAAGTAAAATCTACCAAGTGGGCTCTCCTGTTCCAGGTTTTCAGTTCAAAAGATCTGTTGCTGGCATACAGTGACCATATAGTGAAAACTGCTGTGCTCCCCTCTTAGCTGCTGCTTCTGGAGTTGGATGCTGTTGCAGGGGCTTCATGCTATGGACTTGACTTTCTTTACCAGAATCAGGTCATCTTCAGTCTAAGAGTGGGTGGGATGCTGGAGAAAAAGGACAGGTCACAGAAGAATTTCTTTATCTCTACTGATCCCTTCAAATATGGTCTAGACTGCCTTGCTCTTTAATATCTAGGACTTGAAAAGGTGTATCCACATACATGCTAAAGCAAGTAACAGTGCAAGGAACACGAAAAGAGTTTCCTTAGCAGTCTGATTATACCTATGGTATCCTGTGGAAGAAAGCTTTTTTGCTGTAAATCAGGCCCCCACAGGTTGCTTGCCCTTTCCCATTCAGGCCTTGCTTGGATATGAATCCCTGAGCAGTGCACAGGGAGGGCAGGCAGTTTTATCTGCTGCAGTTCCTAGTCAGTTGTGATGGAGATGTGTCCAGATTGCCCTGTGTTAGTTCAGCAACGGGAATGTGCAAAGCACTGATTCTCTGAGGCTGCTATGAAGACCAGGAACGTGAGAAAGGTGCTTTGAATAAACTGTATTTTCTGTGAATTATGGTTAGGAAAAAGCTATTTTGGGGGGTTCACAGAGCCTTCAGATACCATTCTCCTGTCTGAGATTATTTACCACTGGAAAAATCTGTCTAGCACAGGTGAGAAAATGCCTCTGAAGCACCGTCTGTGTCTGAGGACAAAGGTGACTAGAAAGGAAGAAACAAATTGTTTTCTGCAGGTTCCAGAGCAACAGCTGAAAGAAACCTCTGTAACCCCCACCCGCCCATCCACCCACTTTGTACTTGAGCAAGTTGGAAGTTTCAGGTAGCAAGGGAATCCTCTACATGAAGTTGACCTCTGTCCGTATCTTTCTTGCCAAAGCAAGCAGTTATTCACTGTACCATAAAACTTCATCCAACCCTGTGAACAGCCTTCCTAATACACAGTACTCTGTATTCTAGAGGAGATCTCCATTCCATTGGGTGTGGGCTTTGCCTGCAGAAAGTTTGCTTACTGGAAGGTTGAAAAAGGATTTGCTAATTTTGAGAGGGTGGTGTGAGGACAACATGCATTAATAATGGCCCTGAGGTGGAGAAGCAGAACACCATTAGCCCATCAAAACCAGCAGGCAATATGTAAGTGACAGTAACATAAAAGAAAAAGCTCTTTTTATTTCCCTAGTTGTAGTTTGCCATAACAGCTTTTTCTTCTTTTCTTAAAGGATTCATTTTATACATCTCAGGCCTGAAGAAAGATAAGTATATAAGCCCACAAGAACCAAATTAGCACAATATAAGAGTTGCTAACATTAAGTAGAGGAGAAAAAAAGCTGAAAAACTATGCACTGTTATAAGGCTTCCTGGAAAGCACCTGATCATGTGTTTGTACCTATAATTTTTTTAATTTCTGAAAGTCTTATCCAAGCCTTGGTGATCCCAGTAACTGTTATATAAGACTTTGAATTGACTCTGCTGTGTTATAGCTTCAATTCTGAACTGCAGGAAAATACAGGAGAGAATACGGAGTGTTTTCATATATAATATGTTGATGTAGCTGCACTGTTGCATATGACAGTCTTAATGTGCAAAGCATAATCTTCCCATACCTTCAGGAACTGGTAATAGTGGTAATACACATGCAGTGGTGTTGGTGACAATTCCAGTGTATGACAACCAACAACCAACATTATGCTCTTTCCTTAAAAACCCCTAATGATAGAGGGATTTTCCAGACTGATAGGAAATTTATTCTTTAGCAGTCTGGCAATTTTCAGCTTCTGTTTTATTCACACATGCCTTGTCAATATTGAGCTCTTCCCAGAGTCTGCTTTCACTTGAGAACTGACAAGGACAATATTACTAAATTCTAAGTGAATCTGAAAATTTCATTTCTGTAAAAAAATGTTTTGTTTGAGTTTTGGTTTGGTTTGGTTATTAATCAAATAAAGTGATTTATTTCTGATTAAAACTACAATCCACCAGGTGGCTGGGAGGAGATAGATCTCTGAGGTGGAAATAAGTTCTCATATTGGTAGCAAGGAGAAATATGAAGTCCCCATAATACTGACAATGAGTCTTCTCATTGCTGGATCTAAAAATCTGCCAGTCATAGAATAATAGAATGGTTTGGGTTAGAAGGGACCTGAAAGATCACCTCCTTCCAACCCCCTGCCATGAGCAGGGACACCTTTAACTAGACCAGGCTGCTCAAGGCCTCATCCAACCTGGCCTTGAACATGTCGTAGTTTAAACCCAACCAACCACGCATCTCATTCACTCACTCAACCCCCCTTTCTTGCCCTCCCCT
>NDXB01015902.1:25892-54624 GCA_002631895.1 Agapornis roseicollis | reverse complement strand
TTTTTTTTTTTATTATTTTTTTTTTTTTTTTTTTTTTTTTTTTTTTTTTTTTTTTTTTTTTTTTTTTTAGCTAAAGGCATATAGAAAGTCTTGTGTTGGGGAGATTCACAGATTGATAAGTGTTTGCTAATTCCATCCAATTATTTGTTGAATGCAAGAAGTTTTTAGTGGATTATTGCTGTTTATCAGAGTTTCCCATGGATATATTTAAATAAAGCTTGAAACCTGGGGCTTAGTTAAATCCTCAGATGAGGAGAGGCACCCAGATGAGTGAATCAGTGTATGCCTGTTAGCAGTGTCCAGGTGGACAAGGCTGAACCATGTAGGTGTCCCTGGAATCTGACTAATCAAAAGACAGGAATTGGGGTGGCAAATGAATATAACTGAATCAGAATATAAATGTCTGCAGAAATCCATGCAGATAGTAGAAACTTAAAAGTGGAACAGATACTTGCTTTCTATGCTTTATCTGTGACACAGTGTTAGGTTTAAGAAAAATATTGTTGGTGACTTTGTTGTGGTTGCTTCACATAGCACTTCCAAATTAAGGAGGGACAAGTGTCAAGGAAGTGTTTTTACACTTCCTCTCTTGAAAGAAAATTAAACCCTTCTAGAACTAGGAAAGAAACTGAGGAATATGAGGCTGCATGTTTACATTGCTTTTCATAGTTACAACTGATTTTTATTTTGAATGTTTCCAGTAGTTGTTACCACTTATGTAATAAAACTCTGGTGTTTTCTGTACAGACTGTGGACTGTAGGATCAGACTTGTTTCAAGGACAGGTAATTATTTTTGAAGTAAACTGATACTCTCGAGTAATTGCTGAATCTGGCTTCCTGAGGGAATAATTTCTTTAGTAAGAGGGATCCTTGCAGATAAAGTAGGAGAGCTGCAGTAAAACATGTCTGAGTTGGTTACCAGGTAAGCTAAAAGTTTGCAATGACTTACACAGGGAGAGAAAATGGTGTCCCTAATCAGCACGGATGCATTCAGCACAGATAGCATTTTGGTGTATGTTTTGTTAGCAGTAGCACAAAAAATGTAGTCATGCTGCAAGACATCTGAGGGCCAGGTTTAAGGTTTTTCTTACATATCCCATTCATCTTCTAATGATAGAATTGTGGGAGAAATTGGAGTAGGGCAGAAGAAATTGCATGCCATCTGGTTTTCAACCGCACTTCAAGATGATGGGGACATGTGAAATGCAAACATCTTAGTATTTCTTGGCTATGGTTGAAATGAACAAATTGTCTTTATGGAACAGTTGAAAACTCTCACTAAATACTTCCTTATTCTTGCAGTTGGCAAACATGAGTTAACTGGGCATAAAGTTGCAGTGAAGATCCTGAATCGACAGAAGATTCGCAGCCTTGATGTTGTAGGAAAAATCCGCAGGGAGATTCAGAACCTCAAGCTCTTCAGACATCCTCATATAATTAAGCTGTAAGTTTTGCTTGCTATATCCAAGCATATTTGAGCAGTAATCTCTTTTTGCTCTCACTGATCTGAAATACGTTTAAAGGGCAGTTCTAGGAGTATATTGTCAGGAAGGGAACCACATCCCAAGTACAAAACCATTTTCAGTCTTGTCTGTAATGTGTTTTTGTAAAACTGATCTTCTCTGCAGGCTGGAGAGCTTCCTTTAGATCTTTACTTCCACATTCTTTGAATGGATGTGTAAAAGGTAATGCCATGATAGATAACTTCAAGTAGCATCCATCTCTGTTTTCAACTTATGCTTCAATTTTCTTTTTCTCGTTTTATTTGACCTTTCTTCTGCTTCAAAAATCAGTTGTAAAAAGATTGTAAAGGGCCATTTCTGTAGTAAGTTTATTGTGTTTTCTTACTCAAAATATGTTCTTAGTGATGTGCTGGTCAATGATCTATTGTTTTCCAGCATAGAGGGCACTCTGTGAGATACATTCTGAATTAGGAATGTGCAGTTTGTTAAATTATTTTGTAATTCTTCAGTAAAGCTACTACCACTTTGTTTGACTGTGGTGTTTACAGTGTGTGTGTTTATGTCTGTTAGATGATCAGTAATTCAGAAGTGCAGTTCAGGGGACAGTTAAATACGCCCCAGAGTAGATCCCTCATCTGTGGTCTGATACGATATAAATGCTGTTGATTTTTTGACTTTCATTTCCTGTAATATATATCTGCACCTCCAGACTGTGTGTGATTTTCACTGTCTTAATTGTGGTGTTAGTCCTATCTTTTTATTTTTTTTTTTTATTGGCAATGTCTTCTCTTAAGATGCTGCTGCCACTGGCACATGCCAGCACTATACACTCCGCTTAATTTGACAACAGCTCTTAACACTGAAGCTAAATTTGATGTTTTAAGATCAACTTATGTCTTTAGTGGGTTAGTTTTCAGAAGACTGTTGAGCTGATTTGACAGCAGAATTGCTGGTGCTGCCAGTTAGAGTTCATGAATGAGTCCAAAGGACATACTTGTAGCCAAAACAAGATAGGAAGTGTCAGTGTACCAACTGAGATGTGGGGGTGGAACAGGAATGTGTACTTGCAGAGTTGCTAAACTGTTAAGTTAGCTTAACAGGTTTCAGATGACAGTTTGTTTCTCAGGGAATTATGGGGAGATTATTTTTTTCCCCTCTTGCATGTGAAGAGAAAGGAGGAGATTGTATTCCATCAGTTTTTTCACCAGCTTTTCAGTTGGTCAGCCTGTGTTTCTAAAGAAGGATTATTAGCTTGTGTGTATGTAGCATATAAGACAAAATTGATACTGTTATGCATATACCTGGAAATTTGGGATCATGCTGGTCATACTATTAGGACCAGGACTGGGGAACTGTTAGATAGCAGCTTAAGATATCTGGGGTAAAGGTAAACAGATTTCTTCAGCTTAATATTATGAGGTAGACAATGTCTAATTTGAAACACTTCTTTGCTTTATGAAAAATTTCATGCATGGCTTTAGCAATGTATACAATTGCCAGCCTGTTGCAATAAGATTTTCTTTCTATACCATGTTTTAAATAAAGCCTTTGGAGCATTTCCTCCTGCAGTTTTTGACCTTTAGCAATAGAATGCATCTTGTTTTCCTACCTAAAATTCTCTTTTTTTCTGGTCATCTACACTGTACAGTTTGATGATCTTATTTATATTATAGGTATGTAACTACTCCATAACCTCCTTTTCCATACCTAGAAGACAAGCTTGGCTGTAACTTTGGGATTTAACTTTATTAAAGTACTATCTCTGTAGTAGTCTCTTAGCCATGGCTTTAGAATGTTGTTAATGTTTAAGTGCATAAGGTACTTTCAACCATGGTGTTAGAGAAAATTGGTAAAGGTAATGCATGTCTGAACTCAATTGCTGTGTGTAGTTCACGAATAACTTCTCAGTAAGCTGAAGCATGTCTGTTTTCCCATTTGTCTTGAAGTGTGGTTTTATTTATGGCAAGTCAAGGTTTTTTTGCGTGTCGGGAAATATACATTTGAGATGATAGCAAAGTCCTTTTGAATTCGTTCCTTGCTGAACCAAGCTGTGTGCAAGGCAGCACTGTGTAGGAATCATTTGGCCTAAGCTTCCCCTCTGAAAGTATAAAGGCTGATATTCCTGTTTGGAAATATAAGTATACTGCTAATCTTGGCAATGATGACATCTCACAGTGGAAAGAGAAAATTGCTTCTGAAAAATAATGTAATTTTTACAGCTGTAAACTGGCCGATAAATATTTTAAACTGTACTTTTATCTGACACTTTGCACAATGTTGTTTTTGACTAAATGTAATTAGCATCATTTACTGAGTGTGTAGACTAACAAATACCTTCTCTTACCAGGTATCAGGTCATCAGTACGCCAACTGATATTTTCATGGTGATGGAATATGTTTCAGGAGGAGAACTGTTTGATTATATCTGTAAAAATGGAAGGGTAAGAAGTAATCTGACTCTACAAATCAATGACTTATATTCTGTTACTGCTTTTGCAACACTTCTGTGTCACCTGCCTTTGAAAGTACAGGCAGGTTCTTTTGGGGGATCCTTTTGGGGATATAATTAAAGTTTTATTTTTTTAGCAAAATAATATAGTTAGTGTAGCACAGAATTTGTAACTAAAGTGGTATAGGATTTCAACAAGCAGAATCAATGTAGTACAACTTATAAGTAGTGTAATGCAGAATTTGTAATATAATTTAACTTTTAGAATTCTTATCACCTGGACCCTCTGCAGATCTGGTCAAATCTTCATACATGGTTTGCTGTATCAGTACAATGTTCATAGTCTAGACTTGAAAATCATATGGAAGAACATGAGTCACTCAGGCTTTGGAGGAAGCAGAGGCTAGTGGAGGTGTATCTTGCCACCAGTTAGTTGTGGCTCCTGTGCAGCAGTGATTCTGTTCCAGGTTCCACACTTAGAACTTGTCATTGAATTCACAGTGCTCTGGGTGGTGTTACACTTCCCTGTTCTGTGATGGTGTTATCACTACCACCAGGCTAGTTAGGTGCTTTGGACCTTCAGAAACGGAAAGGCATTATCAGCCTGTGCTCCAGAACCTTGAGGCCAGTAGAGATGGGAAGAAGAAATATTTGGTTTGCCTGCTGGGTTTACAGGACCATTCAGGGCCAGACAGTGAGGGAAAGGGCACAAATACTAGACTCACTTAGACACAGAATGGCTGCTTGCCTCATAAAATGGTCTTAGTTATGCTAATCAAATTACTGGGGCCAGGAGCAGAGCGTACCAGTCACACCCTGTTAAGTGAAGGTTTGATTTTCTGTGTTTGGCATTAATTTTGCTGTTAGTTGAAACATACTGTATGGCTACGTCTTTTTCTGAAAATGAAAATGGTAGAATGTTAACATGTTTCATTTTTTTTTTTATGCGTGACTGTCGTAGCACTTTTCTACGCTAATCTGTTACTTCACAATTACTGGGAGCAGACTGGGTGGATATGTATCCAGCTGAAGTATTAGAAAAATAATTCTTGAGTATAACTCATTATTGGAAAGCTACTGTTGTGGCCTTAATACCCTCTTCTCCTAGTAGAACAGTTTGTGTGAAAGCTCTGAAGTTACTTTTGCCAAATTGGGATACTTCAGTTGTTAGAGCAAACTTGGATTAGGGCATGCTTGTAGGAAATGTCCAGCTAAGTCTGCTTTTTGGGCTAGCTGCTTATATGATCTAAAACTTGTCACTTCTGTGATGCATGTCAGCAGCTTTTGTCACCTTAAATCTTATGCTGTACTTTGAGTGCTAGTGTTTCTAGTTACAGAGTATGTAAGATCTGCCTAACCAATTTCAAAAGTGCAATTAGAAATTTCAGAGGCTTTCTGAGTTGGTGGGTATGTTTCATAGTAATTTTTGAGTTGGTGCAGTCAGAATGATGTAAGCTATGGAACTTTTTTCTACAAGTTCTAATAATCTACTGTAGAAAGTATCAATGACAAATAATAACTTTAGGTGGTGGGAAATTTTTCTTTAACTCACATATATAAAAAACCAAATTATCTTTCACTCTCAGTTGTTTTAAAACCTTTGTCTGCCTTAGCTGGATGAGAAGGAAAGTAGACGTTTGTTCCAGCAAATCCTTTCTGGCGTGGACTACTGTCACAGGCATATGGTAGTACATAGAGACCTGAAGCCTGAAAATGTGCTGCTTGATGCACACATGAATGCCAAGATAGCTGACTTTGGTAAGCATTGCTGTTTTATATCTGATCATGTTTCTGGTGGTGTTTAGCTGTTATTAATTACCATGGGAAATATTCAAGTATACACATTTTTTTAAACATCCTGGTGGTGGAACACAGTACAAGAACCTGAAGAGTATGAATATAAAGCAAAATTATATTTCATGCGGATGTGTAGAACTTGTTCTTGTCTAAAGCTTTCTCTTTAGGAATTTTCTGTGACTGGGTGAAATTACAAACTGATTTGTTTGGTTTTGTGTAACAGTATTTTCTCTGAAATGCTAAATAGACTTGGTTCCTGACCTTTCCACTGCAAAATTCACTTCTGTTTGCCTGTTTTACCACCTGTAAATTGTAGATGCTTAATTTTCTTGGAAGTACAGTGCAGGAGCAATTCATAATATTTAAGAACTACATCGGTATGGTAAAATATAGTAGTCCTCCAATCAAGCCACTCTATAGAGTTTTTAAAGCAAATTTAAAGTTGTGATTGAAAAAATATAATTAAAATATAAGAGTGAAAATAAGAACAGTTAATCTTTGAGCTCATGTTCTTTTTTGCTATGTGCCTGGCTAACTGATCAGAAAGCTGAATTGTTTATGTGACCTATTTGTGACACAGCTGTTGAAGACTAGCAGCTAGTTCTTGGAGATATCTAAATCAGTAAACCTCACCATATAAGCATAGTAAGGTATCCATACTGCTATAGCATCATGATATATCTCTTGTAGACATAGTGGATAATGCCTGCTTCTGTAAAGCACGCTGAGGCCTGTGGACAGTACTAGATAACCTTGAGTATTCTAAGTATATTTATAAGTACATTGTTCAAATATGTGGGCACTGGGGAGCATATTGGGGTTTTTGTGTGTAGAAAATGCTTATCTGGTGAAGAAATGAATTAACATTAGCTTAAACAGAAACTCAACTATATTCCTGTAGCTTATTAATCAGCAAAGCTATAGGACTTCGTTGTTACTAGTGCGTCAAATAAGATGTTAATAGAAGGTTTTGCATATTAGAGTAAGGAAACTAGATAAACTGTATTCTTTTAACTTTCCCCTGCTCCCTGTAAAAGGATGTAATTCCTTCTTGGAGACTAAGTAGTCTCAATAATGCAGCCTCCGCTGAAGAAACTGAAGGGATTTTCTACAGCTGTTCTACAAGTGATAGTTCTTTACTGATCTTAGACTGTACTGAGGGCTGGTGAATGAAGATGGCCTAGTTCTAAAGTACACTTTAATTACTTAATGAAATATCTAAAATCAAACTAATAAACTACAGTGATTCAGGAAATTGTGAAGTCAGGTGTAGTCCTCAGTTCCCGTATTTTCTATGTCTCTACAAAACTTTAGGCAGTTTTGTGTAGCATCTTCCACTTTAGCATTTAGAAACAAATGTAATTTTTAAGACTTTCTTGTTAATGACGAAAATCCTATCTTGCTATGTTGTTCCATCTTCCTTAGAACAACTTTGTTCTCCATCATGTCTGTGTCAGCCAAATCAGACTGGTTTTTGTTTTAGAATTAATATGTTCTCAAATACTTCTGGGTTGTGTGCAGTAATGAATTGATGTTACTCAAATTTCTGATAAACTAAATGGAGGATTATATGGCATGCTTATGTAAAAATTTCAGTAATTCTAAACAATATTACTTCTTTACTGAGATAAATTTATTGATTTTTCTCATTTGAATTACTAGGGATTTGTTCTAGGTGGTATATGCAGTACAAAATCATTTTGCTTTCCCAAGTTTTAATAGTTACTCTTATATACTTTCAGGTCTATCAAATATGATGTCAGATGGAGAATTTTTAAGGACAAGCTGTGGTTCCCCTAACTATGCTGCACCAGAAGTAATTTCAGGAAGGTAGTTTCTTTTATATTGGATACCTGTGTGCATGTACTTTGTTTTGCTGCTTGATTCTAAAGTCTACAGAACTAGTTCATTTGACAAGTTTGATGCTGAGAAACCATGGGCTGGGCTTTTAATTGGCTTGATAATTTTTCATGAAGATATAAGGGTTCTGTGAACTAGCTTTGAATAGCTTCTGCAAGGTGGAGGTGATGTCTATTGCACCACATGCAGTGTGAACAGTGTGCCTGAATTGATCTTAACAGTCTCACAGCTCACACCTTGGAAGTAGAGGTGTGAATAGAATTAAAGGCAGAGTCTGCTGTGAAGCTGAGTAGGTACTTCAGAATGAGTAACTTCCTCTTTTTTTTCTTTTTTCCTATTTTTTTTTTTCTTCCTTTTTGACTCTTTGCTGCCTTCAGCTACCCACTCAATATTGCCTCTTGCTGATGGATGCCAAATGTCTATTTTATTCAGGCAACACCACAGAATACATGACAAATTCTGCTATATAACTTTTCAGCCTCACAAATCTGGGGGGGATAGTTGACTTTGCACAGATTCCACTGAAACCATTGTAACAATATGAAACATGGCCTTTCTTAGTAGGAGGTGCAAGCGTCTTTGGGTTTGCCATTGCCTTAAACTGCATTTGTGGATTGTTGTTATGAACTACAGAGGAAACCTATGTACTTGTGCCTTGTTTTATATTTGAAGTGGAAGGACACTGACATTTAAGGGAAGCATGTCATAGAACTGAAATGGCATGGTACTTGCAGATTAGTGGTCCCAAGTTAATACACTTTTAATTACTGTGGTACAGTGTAAGAAAGTAGAGATGAAAATGTTTAAATGTATTAAACACAAATCACTAATAGTTAACTTTCTTCCCAGATTATATGCAGGTCCAGAAGTAGATATTTGGAGCAGTGGGGTTATTCTCTATGCTTTGTTATGTGGAACGCTTCCATTTGATGATGATCATGTGCCAACCCTTTTTAAGAAGATATGTGATGGTATCTTCTATACCCCTCAGTATCTGAATCCGTCTGTAATCAGTCTTTTGAAGCACATGCTGCAAGTGGATCCAATGAAGAGAGCAACGGTCAGAGACATTAGGTAAAACACTAACTGATGTCTGATCACAGGATGCTGAAATGATAATTTCGGTGCAGATACGCAGAACAATGAAGTCATTCATACAGCTAGTCTGTGTTTTGTAGGGTGAGGAAAAAATTCAGCTGCTGGTGGTTTGGCTTTACCTCTGATTCTTATCTTCAGTGGCCTTGTGTCAGTGGTCATAGTAAAACAAGTTATATAGTGTTGTGCAAGATGTTGCAAAACTTTTGTTACAGGGCTTTTGAATCATAAATAGTTCTGTCCTGTTAGCCATAAGACGTGTCAGCTCACACTTTGAGGGACAAACTGAGTTCAGTTGGATACCTTAATATTTTGGGGGGGGGAGTGGGGTATGCCATTAAAGAAGATCTTACAAATTTCCTAAGCAAATGTATTAACATTGAGGAGAGGTATTCATTATTTGAGAGAATTTGACTTAGTGAAGGTGGTGTGTAGCATCCTGAATGATGACCAGGTATCCAAAGACTTGGTTGAGATTTTGGTGCACACGGTCCACGCGGTGCAAATTTGTACATTGATATCATATGTCAACACCTTGATGATAGTGAGCTGGACAGACATGGAAGCACCAGCTCTAGGTGGACTGGACAGGCAACTCTGAGAATTTGAAGAGGATCTTGCTACCTCTGTCTTTCTCCCGCATCTCAGCTGTGGAGAAACGCATAGGTTTCTTTCTCCCTGCCATCCCAATGGTGGGGAGGTAGCAGGCAACTGTATGGTGCTTAGCCGCTGGTTAGGGTTAAGCGGTATGACTGCTCGTAAATCTGTAGCTAGTGTTTGTTCTCTAGGCTGGAATATTGTCATAATTGGTGTCAAGACATAGCCTTCAGCCAATTAGGCAGTTAACTCAGGGTGCACAAACCAATCATTTCTGTATGATTGGGTAATGCAATTATTTGGTTCTTTCTGTATCTTTCCTTTTCTCTTTCATAAATACCAGTGTATGAGTAGTGATTTGGAGAAATCTCAAGAAACTTGCCAGCAAAGCTTAAGTTGACAATCAGGTATTCTCTATTGCAGTGCTGGGAGACACAGGAGATAGCTTCTCCTAGCATGTCTCTGCTTAAGTGCTAAGCAATCTGTCCTTATATAGTCACTAAGCATACATATTCATTATGTACATGCATATTCATGAGGCTACTTNGTGTTTTTTATTGTGGTGCTGGGAGACATGGGGAATAGCTTCTCCTAATGTGTGTTCCCAAATTGCTAAACAAGCCATCCTTATATAGTCACTAAGCATACATATTCATTATGTACATGCATATTCATGAGGCTACTTATGTATTACATCATTCTTCTAGAAAGCTTCTCCGGCATGTGCACAAAAATGTGGTGGTGGGCTTTGGGGGTCTTTTACTTCCTCCATCAGTCTTCATCACTTGGCCATTCCTGGAACTTTCATCCTGGCAGCCTTTGAAGCATGTACAGTAGATAAATGCTTACGCCAGCTTAATCAGTTTAGTAACACCACTGATGTAATTGAATGATTTCTCCCTGTCCTTCTACTTATCAGTTAACTCAGCTACAACTCGTCCTGAACATCTGCTAGTTTCAGGCAATCTTTATCTACATGTTCTATTTTGTTTACCATAATTTTTTCAGAAGGTTACAGGGTCCTAGAACTTTGGCAACTATGGTAATTTATCTTACACAAGGATGATCACTAAGCAGAACTAATTTACTTACTTATAATGGATTATATTTCAGCCTGTATTTCTCCATTTCAGTCCCCACTTTTTCTGCTCCTTTGCAAATTCTTTTGCAAAAGTTTCTTAAATCATTCCTTTATGGTCTAATGTTTTTCTGAAATATTCTTCAGTTTTGATTTGATGTTTAACTCTGTTCTGTTAGTTTATTACTTTTTTTGTTTGCAACACCAAACGGAATATTGGACCGTTACACATGTAATCAGAACCATTCCTATTATTAATAATATAGTTCAAACCAACTGTTTCAACCAGGAGGCATTGGGTACCCATGATGTTAATTTTTCCCGGATTTCCTCAGATCCCCACAAGGTGTTGACCTGCACCACCTTATGAAATATTTTCATTAATTATAGAACAAACTCCTCCTTGGGATGCTAACGGTGTACCTAAGACCATTAATTTTGGGCTGCTACTTTAGACAGGTTTGGTTATTTCTTCTTGTAATGCTAGAACAGCATCAGCAGTTTGATTTTTTCCATTTCCTCAGTTGCAGCTGAGATATTTAAAATTGCTTTCTCTTATTCACTAACATCTAGAGATGGAATAAGCCATCTAACAAAGCTATGGAAAGCAGTGTTTTTTTCTGCTATGGGATTATATCCTCGTTTGGTTCTTTTATTAAAACTACGAACCCAGGTTCCAGAGGGATCAATGTCAATTATGGTAAAGTTGGGAACCACTACTCCTTGTGTGCATGTTCCTTTCCATTTAGGAGGCAGAACCTTTTAGGCATTTTCTCCACATAACCAATACTACCCTTTTCGTTTGGAAACATTCCAATAACCAGTTAAAGGTTTTTGAAGGTGAAGTTGCATTGCCTAGCTGCAGTATGGATAATTTCCTACTGACATGTTGCCTTGATAAAGAATTTTGTTTGTGGTCACATTTAACTTACGACATATTCAAGGCTTGAATCCTTAAAAACTATAAATTTGCATGGCTCTTGCCGGTATAAATAGGATATTTCTTTAATCTATTCCAATTTCTCTTAAATGGGATAGGGAGGCCAATTAAAGGAATACCCAGTCTCTTTCCTAATTTATGTAGCTGAGTAAAGATCCAACAAACACTCTTGTTTAAGACATTACTAACATTTTGTATCAATCTCAGATACAGATTTTGATTCCATGCTTCTACACCTATTATACAAGTCCAAATGATGATCAATGTAGTGTCACATGTGTAGGTCCTGATAACTCCATGTGCCATACTTTTTCTCAGTTCTGGTGTCTTTCTGGTTCTGCCTCCTTAATTCTTGAGTAATGTATCCAAGCAGGTTGCTCTATTAATCTTGATTGCAGTGAAAGGTTATCAGCAGCACCTGATACTGTCTATTCCACTTTTCCTTAACAGGATTACCTGTAAAGTTCTTAATATAAACCGAATTTCCTGTCTTAAAAGGATGACTAGTGTAATTTAAACCTCTGACCCTGGTCCCTAACATTCTGCCATTTACTTCTTCTAACTGTTCTCCTAAGTTTAGTAAGAACTGTTGAAGATACCCTTCTGCTTCTTGAAGGCTCTCCTCTTTAAATTGAGATTGGTATGGCCTTCCATATAGAATCACAGGATAGTTAGGGTTGGAAAGGACCTTAAGATCATCTAGTTCCAACCCCCCTGACATAAGCAGGGACACCTGACACTAAACCATGCCACCCAAGGCTTCATCCAACCTGGCCTTGAACACCACCAGGGATGGAGCACTCACAACCTCCCTGGGCAACCCATTCCAGTGCCTCACCACCCTAACAGGAAAAAATTTTACTTACGTCCAGCCTAAACCTCTCCTGTTTAAATTTGAACCTGTTGTCCCTTGTCCTGTCACTACAGTCCCTAATGAAGAGTCCCTCCCCAGCATCCCTATAGGACCCCTTCAGATTCTGGAAGGCTGCTATGAGGTCTCCACGCAGTCTTCTCTTCCCCAGGCTGAACAGCCCCAACTTCCCCAGCCTGTCTTCGTATGGGAGATGCTCCAGTCCCCTGATCATCCTCGTGGCCTTCCTCTGGACTTGTTCCAACAGCTCCATGTCCTTTTTATGTTGAGGACACCAGAACTCCACACAATATTCCAAGTGAGGTCTCACGAGAGCAGAATAGAAGGGCAGGATCACCTCCTTGGACCTGCTGGTCATGCTTCTTTGGATGCAGCTCAGGATAAGATTGTTTTCTGGGCTGCAAGCTCACACTGCAGCTGGCTCATATTCATTTTCTCATCAACCAACACCCCTGAGTCCTTCTCTGCAGGGCTACTCTGAATCTCCTCTTTGCCCAACCTGTAGCTGTTCCTGGGATTGCTCTGACCCAGGTGGAGGACCTTGCACTTGTCATGGTTAAACTTCATGAGGTTGGCATCAACCCACCTCACAAGCATGTCAAGGTGCCTCTGGATGCCATTCCTTCCCTCCAGCATATCCACCCTACCACACAGCTTGGTGTCATCTGCAAGCTTGCTGCGGGTGCACTCAATCCCACTGTCCATGTCAGTGACAAAGATGTTGAACAAGACCAGTCCCAACACTGATCCCTGAGGGACACCACTCGTCACTGGCTTCCAGCCGGACACTGAGCCATTGACCACAACTCTTTGCGTGCGGCCATCCAGCCAGTTCTTTATCCATCAAGTGCCCCATCTATCAAATTGATGTCTCTCCAATTTATAGACAAGGATGTCGTGTGGGACAGCGTCAGACACTTTGCACAAGTCCAGGTAGATGACATCAACTGCTGTACCCCTGTCCATCAGTTCTGTAGCCCCATCATAGAAGGCCACCAAATTGGTCAGGCAGGATTTCCCCCTAGTGAAGCCATGCTGGCTGTCCCCAAGCACCTTGTTGTTTTTCATGTGCCTTAGCATGCTTTCCAGGAGAATCTGCTCCTAGATTTTGCCAGGCACAGAGGTGAGACTGACTGGTCTGTAATTCCCTGGATCATCCATTTTCCCCTTCTTGAAAATGGGGGTTATATTTCCCCTTTTCCAGTCATTGGGAACTTCATCTGATTGCCATGATCTCTCAAACATGATGGCCAGTGGCTTAGCAACTTCACTCGCCAGCTCCTTCAGGACCCACGGATGGGTTTTATCAGGTCCCATGGACATATGCATGTTCAACTTTTTAAGGTGGTCTCAAACCAGATCCTCTCCTACAGTGGGCCCAAGGTCTTCATTCTCACAGTCCCTGTGTCTGCCTTCCAAGACTTGGATGGTGCGGTCAGAGCCTTTCCCGTTGAAGACCAAGGGAAAGAAGTCGTTCAGAACATCAGTATTCTCCGAATCCTGAGTAGCCAGTTCACCCAATAGCTTCTGGAGGGGGCTTAAGTTGTACCTGCTCTGTCTTTTATTTGCAAGGTACCTGTAGAATCCCTTCTTGTTATTCTTAACATCCCTAGCTAAATTTAGTTCTAACTGGGCCTTAGCTTTCCTTATGTGGTCCCTATCTTCCCAGACTACATCCGTGTATTCATCCCAGGCCGCCTGTTCTTGCTTCCACCTTTTATAAGCCTCTTTCTTCCTTTGAATTTTTCTCAGCAGCTCCTTATCCATCCAAGCAGGTCTCCTGGCCCCCCTGCTGCACTCCCTTCTAGTTGGGACGCAGCACTCCTGAGCTTGTAGCAGGTGATCCCTGAATATCATCCAACAGTCTTGGGTCCCCTCTGTCCTCTAGGGCTGTATCCCATGGAACCTTACTAAGCATGTTCCTGAAGAGGCCAAAGTCTGCTCTCTTGAAGTCCAGGGCAGTGAGTTTGCTGCACGTTCTTCTCACCATCCTGAGGATTTCGAATTCTACGATCTCATGATCACTGCATCCAAGGCTGCCCTGGAGCGTCACATTTCCAACCAGCCCTTCCCTGTTGGCGAGCACGAGGTCAAGCAGGGCACCTCTCCTCGTCGGCTCCCCGATTACTTGCAGAAGGAAGTTGTCTTCCGCACAACTGAGGAACCTCCTGGATTGCTTGTGCAGGGCCGTGCTATCGCTCCAACAGATGTCAGGGTGATAGAAGTCCCCCATGAGAACAAGGGCGAGCTTGAGGCTTTTCCTATCTGTCTGTAGAGTGCTTCATCCACAGAGTCCTCTTGATCAGGCGGTCTGTAACAGATCCCCACAGTTATGTCTCCCATCGCTGTTTTCCCTTTAACCCTGACTCACAAACTCTCTGTTAACTGCTCACGTGTCCCCAGAGAGAGTTCCATAGTCGCCAGCCTATCCCTAACATAAAGGGCAAGTCCCCCTCCCTGCCTACCAGGCCTGTCTTTTCTAAAAAGCCTGTAACCTTCCATCCCAACGCTCCAGTCATAGGAGCCATCCCACCATGTTTCTGTGATGCCTGTTATATCATACCCCTGTGGATGGACACACATCTCTTAATTCCTCTTGTTTGTTTCCCATGTTACGGGTGTTTGTATAGAGACACCTGAGCCGAGCTCCAAATGAAGCTGCCTGATTGGCTGGAGCAGCTGGAATGTCGCTATGTCGCTCCGGGCATTTTTTTTATAGGTGGTAGCTACTGACTGCGCGTGTTGGGATGAAACAATGCCCCCCTCCCCCAACACATCAAGTTTAAAGCATCCTACCTAACCTGTTCTTCCCCTTATTTATCAGAGCATGTCCACCATCCCCTACAAACTCTGGTCCCGTGTTCAAGGTACCCAAACCCTTGACCATGACACCACTTTTGTAACCATTTGTTAACCTGTCCAATCCTCATGGATTTTTTAAGGTCCTTCCTTGTATCCTGGAGAACGGATGAAAAAACAATCTGAGCTCCAGAGCCCCTAAGCACCTCTCCCAGGGCTCTGTAGTCCTTCTTTATGTCTGCCAGGCTACTACTGTCTATGTCCCTAGCACCCACATGGATCACTAGAAGTGGGTAATAGTCCATGAATCTCAAATGGGCTAATTCCTTTGACTGAGGTTTTGTTCTGATTCTTAATAAGGCCAGTGGTAATGCCTGAAACCAATATAACTTAGTCTCTTGACAAATCTTTCCCAGTTGTTGTTTAATTAAGTGATTAATTTTTTTCCACTTGCCCACTGGCCTGAGGCCTATATGGAACATGTAATTGCCAGTCTCTTGCCAATTTCTTGCTGATGTCTTGTAATAATTTTGCACTGAAATGTGTACCACAGTCAGAGGGGATAGTTGCTGGTATTGCAAAATGGGGTATAATTTCATTTAATAGCACCTTAATCACTTGTTTCATATTATTTACCCTGCAAGGGAGCGCTTCTGAACAACCTGAAAAAGTATCTGCCAATACCAACAAATATGAATAACCTCCTTTTCTAGCTAATTCAGAAAAACCTATTTGTCACTGTTGTCCCAGACAATTCCAATTGTCTGAACCTAATTCCTGTTTTCAGTCTTAGGATTATATTTCAGACGTAGTTGACATTGTCACTAATTGCACTATGGTATAGAAGTATCTTCCTATGATCTGTTTGTTTAAATATTTATACAAGGCATTACTTCCCCAGTGACTTGGTATGCTCTTCTTGTACCAATTTCTGTAATTAATTATAGGGGATCACTACTGGCCCATCAGGTATTTTTATCCAATCCTTTTCATTTCCTGTCCTTCTAAGTCTTCAATTATTTTTGTATCTTCTTTGGATTACCTAGGTTTATTTTGCTCAATTACGAGATTACTGTCAGGAATTGAGGACATAACCTCAACTCTCTCTGTTTCTGCTGCCCATTTAGCCTCATGATCAGCCAAATTACTTCCAATCTCTTTTTAATGTCCAAACTTTTTAATGTCCTTTACAATGTATGATAGCAGCTTCATTAAGTAATTGCACAGCTTCTAACAATTGCAGAATTTGTTGCATGTTTAATTTGTCTTCCCTGAGTATTTAGAAGTCCTCCTTCTTTCCAAATTGCTCCATGTGCATGAACTACACCAAAGGCATATTTGAATTAGTCCCTATGTTTATCTGTTCTTTGCCAACTCCAAGGCTCTAGTCAGGGCTATTATTTCTGCCTTTGTGCTGAGGTGTTAGAGGGTAATGGTTTGGCTTCTGTTATCTTTGAATTTGTTGTTGCAGTGTATCCTGCTTGTGGTTTAGCATGTTAACAAAGCTGTGAACCAGGAATTTGCACCCTCCAGAGGCTCCTCCTTCAGGTCTGGTTGGCTCAAGTGTACTGTCTCTATAATGGCCAATCATCAACTACTGGTTCTGTGGGGGTTTCCTGAACTACATGAATGACCACAATTTCCACATCATCCAGTTCTACTAGGATAGCCTGATATTTCAAGAAATGTGATGGCAGTACCCAATAAGTACTTTTTTGTTCTAGGACTCACATGTAACACTAACACGGTGATATTTTGTCTCAGTGTAAATTTTTGGGACTCTTGGGTGTTTAACTGGTGCCACTGCTCTCAAGCATCCAGGCCAGCTTTCGCTTCATTCATCCAGCTGTTCTGAAAAATAGGTCACTGCTCTTTTATAAGGTTCCAGTTTTTGAGCCAAAACTCCCAAGGCTATTCCCTGTTTATCATAGGAATATAACCAGAAGTGTTTGATTATGTCCAGGAGAACCACAGCTGGAGCTCTCATGGAGTTCTGTCTTTAAACTTTCAAACACCTCTTCAGCTTGATCTGTCCATTTTTAGAAAGGTTGGATTCTCTTTTAGCAGCTCATATAAGGGTTTTACCAGAGCCCCATATTCATGGATCCAGAGCCGACACCACCCTGTGATTCCCAGAAATGCCTAGACATCTTTAACTGTGGATGGTTGTGGTGTTTGACAGATTGCTTCCTTCCGAGCTGCTCCAAGTTCTGGTTGTTCTGTTATTTCATATCCTAAATAAGATACTTGAGTTGACATTAGTTGAGCTGTCCATTTAGATACCCAGTATCTATTTAGCCCCAGAAAGTTTAACAGTTCTACAGTCCATTGAACACATTCTTTCTCAGTTTCAGTAGCAGTTAACAGGTTGTCAACATATTTTAGTAAAGTGCCTGTCTGTGTGGGTGCTTCCCAGGATTCTCACGCCAGTTGATTTCCAAAAATGGTTGGACTATTTTTAAATCTCTGAGCTAACACCGTCCAAGTGAGCTGTGTCCTTCTTCCTGTTTCAGGGCTTTCCCATTTAAAAGCAAATAAGTTTTGACTTTTTTTTTTGGCTGGGGCAGACAGAAAAATGCATCCTTTAAGTCCAGAACTGTAAAGCACTTCTGATTATTATCCAGTTTAGTCAATAAGGTATACACATTAGCTAGCTACTACTGGGTGACTATCCTCCACAATTCTATTGATTGCTCTAAGATCTTGAACTAATCTGTAACTTTCCCCATTGGATTTCTTTACTGGCAAGATAGGAGTGTTATATTCCAATTTACATTCAATTAATAACCTATATTTTAAAAATTTATCAATGATTTCTTTGATTCCCTTTTGATCCTCTAATTTTAAGGGATATTGTTTTATTCTAATTGGGCAGGCCTCCCTTTTTATTTCTATTTTAGGCAAAGCATTTTTTGCCTTACCTGAAACTTCAGATGCCCATACTCTCAGATATACCTGATTAAGGATTTCTTCTATTTCACACAGGCCCTTCTGTTTCCTTTTCTGTTGAATTAAAGATAAACTCAAAACTGCAATTAATTGATCGTTTTTAACTCTTAACTCCATTTTGTCTTATTTTAATATTGCTTCTTGCCCTAATACAGATTTTGGAGAATTTGGCATATATAAAAATTTATGCATTCCTATTTGTCTTCCCAATTTGTACTCTAAAGGTTTCAGAAAGAAGGTGGTTTTTTGGTTGTGTGTTTTTGTGTTTTTTTTTTTTTTTTTTTTTTTTTGGGTTTGTTTTTGTTTTTTTTTTTTTTTTTTTTTTTTTTTTTTTATAAAAGGTTTTTTTTTTTTTTTTTTTTTTTTTTTTTTTATAAAAGGTTTTTTTTTTTTTTTTTTTTTTTTTTTTTTTGGGTTTGTTTTGTTTTTGGGTTTGTTTGTTTTTTTTTTCCTTTGTGGCCAGTAGTTCCCACAACTGTAACAAATGCTTTTCCCTCAGATTTAACACTGAATATGTTGCTCTTGTATCCACTAAAAATTCCACTTTGTTTCCTCTAGTCCCTAGCTTTAATCTAACCAGTGGATCTGCTAGGGTAGATTCCCCAGGTCCCCCATCAGTCTAGTTCTAATTCAGTTACTGGAGCCACCTTGTGGGTATTCCTTTTAAGGCAGTCTCATTTCCAGCATCCATATTCCTTACAAGTATGCACACTGATCTGGTCCCATAGGAGAATTCACTCTTTTACCTCTGCCTCGTCCTCTCACATTAGTCCCTCCATCAGTTTCCAGTTGTCTCAAAGCAGCCACTGTAGCCGTGGCTATAGCACAACGCAGCTTTTTCTTCTCTACTGGTTCCCAATTCCTATATGCTCTCTGTGCTTCTTCATTTATTTATGTTTGTATTTATCCAATAAGTTCTTAAACTCCTCAGGCCTGTAGTCTGTCAATATGTCTGTTCTTACTTGTCCGTCTGCCATAGTAATCATCTTACATTTAAACACAGGAGCTGTGTGAGCTCCTTCCTTTTTTTTTTTTCTTTTTAGCTTCTTCCATCAGTCTTCATCACTTGGCAGTTCCTAGAACTTTCATCCTGGCAGCCTTTGAAGCATGTACAGTAGATAAATGCTTACGCCAGCTTAATCAGTTTAATAATTTAGTTGAATGATTTCTCCCTGTCCTTCTACTTAATCAGTTAACTCAGCTACAACTTGTCCTGAACATCTGCTAGTTTCAGGCAATCTTTATCTACATGTTCTATTTTGTTTACCATAAATTTTTCAGAAGGTTACAAGGTCCTAGAACTTTGGCAACTATGGTAATTTATCTTACACAAGGATGATCACTAAGCAGAACTAATTTACTTACAGGCTGAAATATAATCTGTTATATGTATTTCTCTATTTCAGTACGGTACTGAAGAAGTGCAGTTGACCCTTCCAGAGCTTCCTTCAACCCATTTTAAGTCTTGAAGAAGCAGCTGCAGGTGTTAAGAATGAAAAAGTTACAAGCAGCTTGTTTGGGATGGGAAATCTGGCTTCTGTGTTCAAAAATCTGTGTCCAAACATCTACCAAAAAGTTACTAAGCTTTGGGATTTCATAATTTTGTTAGGTATTGTTATGTGTGTATTTGGGGAGGGACAGCTCAAGTGGATAGTGCAAGATTTTCAGTTGAAAATATTTAAAAAGTGGCATAGTGGCAGTAGTAAGTATACCATTTGTATAAAAAGCTGGTTGAGCTATACAAAGGTATTTTTGGAATTCAGTTGAAAAACTTAGGATCTTAGTCTTCTATGAAGTGTCTAGGAAGCTTCTGAAGGCGGTGTTTATGTACTGTTTTACTGTGTTTGCTGCACAGAAGAGGACATGAAGTGACAACTGTTATTCTTTCTGTATAGTTTAAAAGTAATTCTGAAATAATATTAAAAAGGTCTGCTTTTCATACTGACACTCAGATTTTTATATGTATTTTTAAATCTAGAGAACATGAATGGTTTAAGCTGGACCTTCCAAAATACTTGTTTCCTGAAGACCCATCATATAGCTCTACAATGATTGATGATGAAGCCTTAAAAGAAGTGTGTGAGAAGTTTGAATGCACTGAAGAGGAAGTGCTAAGTTGTCTCTACAGCAGAAATCATCAGGATCCTTTAGCAGTTGCTTATCACCTCATTATAGATAACAGAAGAATAATGAATGAGGCCAAAGACTTCTACTTGGCTACAAGCCCCCCGGATTCTTTTCTTGATGATCACCATCTGTCTCGCCCTCATCCTGAAAGAGTGCCATTTTTAGTAGCTGAAGCACCTCGTCCTCGTCATACTCTTGATGAGCTGAATCCACAGAAGTCAAAGCACCAAGGTGTAAGGAGAGCTAAGTGGCATTTGGGAATACGAAGTCAGAGTCGACCAAATGATATAATGGCTGAAGTTTGTCGAGCAATTAAACAACTGGATTATGAATGGAAGGTAAAAAAATAAAACGTCTTTTCAGCAGAAACAGCAAAGTTTTGTTTGAGCTGTGTAGCTTCATGCTTCTAGGCTATGTAGCTGTTCTTATGAGCTGGAAGTGGTTTGGGAGAGGCTATTTATGCTGATAGGAAAAAATCTTGCTCTTTTACTGGGGTTGTAGGAATGGTTTTGTTTGAAAAAGAAATCAAACCAAAAAATCCCTAAAACACAACACCAACCACAAAAAAAATCACTTACTACTGAATGAAAGAAAAAAAGGACAAACGCCAAAAAACTCACACTTTAAAAACGCAGAAGCAAACAACAATGCAACCAAGGCAAGGCAACCAACCAACCTGCAAAACACCACCCCTCTCTGTTTCTCCCCACCCCACCCCCACAAGTTCCCTCTTAACCTACCCAAATCAGAACTCCAATAGGAAAGCCTACAGTCACAGAATCATAGAATAGTTAGGGTTGAAAAGGATCTTAAGATCATCTAGTCTCAACCCCCTTGCCATGGACAGGGACATCTGACACTAAACCATGTCACCCAAGGCTCTGTCCAGCCTGACCTTGAACACCTGCAGGGATGGAGCATTCACAACTTCCCTGGGCAGCCCATTCCAGTGCCTCACCACACTGAAGCCAGCTCATATTAAGTTTCTCATTGACCAACACCGACAAGTCCTTCTGTGCACAACCTGTAGCTGTGCTGGGATTGCCCTGATTCAGGTGTAGGACCTTGCACTTGGCATGTTTAAACTTCATGAGGGTGGCAGTGGCTTACCACACAAGTGTGTAAGAGTCTCTCTGGATGGCATTCCTTACTTCCAGCGTATCAACTGAATCACTTGATAATACCATTGATTTGAAATTATAAAAAGAATATGCAGTGCTTTTCAAGCAGTTCTGTTTACTAATTCGGATCTCTTTTGTACTAGGTTGTAAATCCATACTATCTGCGTGTCCGAAGGAAGAATCCAGTTACCAGTGCATATTCCAAAATGAGTCTACAGCTGTATCAGGTGGATAGCAGGACATACTTACTGGATTTCCGTAGCATTGACGGTATGTGAAGTCTTACATAAAGTGGAGAATTGTACAGGAAACTATTCTAAATGCAAACTTGTCATGCTTCGCTTCTAAACAAGTAAATTAAGCATTACCTTTTAGTTTAAGCTAACCTAGATCTCTGTTGGTGTTTCTTACTTCTTCCTGGTCTAGTGTTCCTATGAGCAGATGGTTAGCTGATTCATCCGTTACATAATAGCTTTTTAGCTATATCAGTTCCTGCTCCATTTTGTGTCTACTCTAGCACTAATACCACTAGTGCAAAAGGGGACTGGGCTATTAGGGGTGAGATTTGGATCAACCTAAACTCTTTGGAGCCTCAACCCCAAGTATAACATTCTAGTGAAGATAAAGCTTGGCATCTAGGCATTAAAATGTGATTTGGACTGTACACTGCTGTGCTGGGTTTGGCTGAGATGGAGCTCATTTTCTTCATAGCAGCCTGTATGGTGCTGTGTTTTGGATCTGTGACTAAAACAGTGTTGGCAACATACCAATGTTCTGGCAGTTGCTGAGGACTAATTATGTGGTATTCAGCCTCCTTTCCTCACTATCAAATCAGGCCAGGAATGAGTAAGAAGCTGAGAGGGGATGCATCCTGGAGGGGTAAGCCAGGTTGTGCAAAGGGATATTCCATGCCATATAATGTTATGCTTGGCAAAGAAATTGAGGGATAGGGGCTTAGAGAATGTAGCCATGAGGCTGGCTGGACATAAGTCTGCTTTGGAGAGGTGGCAAGTAGTTGGTTGGCAGTGGTCCCTCCCCCTTTCCTCTTATTAAACTATATTTATTTCTACTAATGAATTTTCTCACTTTTGCCCCTAAAATGTTCTTGCCCATTGCTCAGAGGTATTAGCTGCCAGGCAAAATCAACCTACCAGTGTTAGTGGTAGATGAAATTTTGAGATAGGAGCTGTATGCTTGCAGTGACTTGAGCCTTGGAAGCAATTCATCTAGCCTATGGAAAGGTATATTTTATAGAGTGACAGTAATGGAGCATACAAAATCCAGTTGGATACCTTCCTGAAAATGAATAGAGGAGCTGATAGCAACTGGCTACTGTGCTGGTTTATGGGCATCCCAGACATAAGCAGAACTGCCTGCAGCCAGTGGTGTAGATGACATACCTAGGAAAACAAGTGACATGGAAAAATTATTCACTGAATTGTGGCTGGATTACATTATAGGGTGGCTGTGGCCATATCTTCTGACAGTTCAGTCTCATCTGACTTGGTGGTAGAGTTCTTGCCATTCCTTCTGACAATACAGCTGCCTGCTTAGATCCAGTGGTACTTGATAGAGAGGACTAATCATTTTCCTGTATTGAGCTACTGCAGTATAGGACAAATGTCATCCCTTTGAGATGGAGATGGCTGCTTAGAGCCACACAGGTGGAGGAGGGCAGCCTGTTGCAGTCCTGCCCCCAACTCTTGAAGAAATACAACTCATGTTGCACAAGCAGTATATGTATTATTGAGACTAAAAAAACCAAGATTTTGAAGTGTGAGAAGGGGCAGATATTTGCTGTGCCTTTAACTAATCTGATACTGATATCTAATTCTCCTTCTCTCTCTCCTGGCCCCCAGATGAAATTACTGAAACGAAGTCTGGGACTGCAACTCCACAGAGATCAGGTTCTGTGAGCAACTACAGATCCTGTCAAAAAGATTCAGATGCTGATGTGCAAGGAAAATCTGCAGATACATCCCTTACCTCATCAGTGAACTCATCGCTTGACTCTTCTACAGCTGACTTAACCCCAAGGCCAGGAAGTCATACAATAGAGTTTTTTGAGATGTGTGCAAATCTTATTAAAATACTTGCGCAGTAATTTTGAAGATGGGCTTATTTCTCTCACAGCAATAAGCATGCCTAAATCATAGCCAGATGCTTCCAGTTATAATCGAGTTAAATTTACTAAGATGCTGAAAAAGCTAGCCACAGAATGCAGTTTGTACAAGAATTGAAATGATTATGGGCAGTTGACGTGTACTCGAAGCTAGAGTTAATTCTGATTGTCTACTGTCCAGTAGCAGAGGTGCAGGAAATCACATGCCCTTGGGGCAGCATTCATAACAATTTACTTTGAGTGCACGTTAGGCTGCATATAACATTTGAGTTAGATGGATTTAATTTTTTTTTTTTCTGCTGGTAATACATACACCTGATGCACTGTAAGTAAATGTACACGTACTAGTTCAGTGACCTGAGTATGACTTGTTGGTCGCTATGCGCAGTTGTGACTCAGTTGGTCAGAACTGTCAACATCTTCTAAGAGTAATGTGCTAAAACCGCTGTCTTTCTTCCCTTCCCCCCCCCCCCACTTGGCAGTAAATCATAACTGTTTAATGCATTAGAGTGTACTACTTTTAGCAATGGGTAGATTTGATTAGATGCTTGCAGGTCCTAAAAGTTGGAAACATATGTAGGTGCTCTGTAATGCACTAAGGATGAAATTATGTGGGCTGTGAGTAGAACAGAAATATAAAATATATATAGTTTGCAAAAGCTGTTTATGTATACCCAGAGATGTTTATGCCATCCAGAGGTACCTTGACACACTTGTGAGGTGTGCTGATGCCAACCTTATGAAGTTTAACCATGCCAAGTGCAAGGTCCTACACCTGGATCAGAGCAGTCCCACCACAGCTACAGGTTGGGCAGAGAGGAGATTCAGAGCAGCCCCGTAGAGAAGGACTTCTTGGTGTTGGTCCATGAGAAACTTAACATCAGCCAGCTTCAGTGTTTGCTCACAGCCCATAAAGCCAGCTGTATCCTGGGCTGCATCAAAAGGAGCATGACCAGCAGGTCGAAGGAGGTGATCCTGCCCCTCTGCTCTTGTGAGACCTCACTTGGAGCATTGTGTGCAGTTCTGGTGTCCTCAATATAAAAAGGANAAATCCCCCTCTGCTCTTGTGAGACCTCACTTGGAGCATTGTGTGCAGTTCTGGTGTCCTCAATATAAAAAGGACATGGAGCTGTTGGAACAAGTCCAGAGGAGGGCCATAAGGATGAGCAGGGGACTGGAGCTCCTCCTGTATGAAGACAGGCTGAGAAAGTTGGGGCTTTTCAGCCTGGAGAAGGCTGAATGAAGACCTCTTAGCAGCCTTCCAGTATCTGAAGGGGGCCTGGGGATCTGAGGATGCTGGGGAGGGACTCTTCATTAGGGACTGTAGTGATAGTACAAGGGGTAATGGATTAAAACTTAAAATAGGGGAAGTTTAGATTGGATATAAGGAAGAAGTTTTCTACTGTAAGGGTGGTGAGGGACTGGAATGGACTGCCCAGGGAAGTTGTGAATGTTCCATCCCTGGCAGTGTTCAAGGCCAGGTTGGATGAAGCCTTGGGTGTCATGGTTTAGTGTGAGGTATCCCTTCTTGCCCATGGCAAGGGGGTTGTGACTAGATGATCTTAAGATCTTTTCCAACCCTTACTATTCTGTGATTCTGTGCTTCTGTTCTATATACAAAGATTTAAAAACCAAGATTTAGAAGCTATACTGAGTCCACAACAGTGGTGAGAGACTTAATGCTGAGAAGACTTGACACCCTTGATAGGGTGACTACAGAGATTTGATAGCCTAAACCAGTGTTGCCCTGTAAAGGGGGATGGTCTGATCTGTGCATATACCTTAGTGTAGCAGCCACACAGCAGCTCTGGACTGCTACTGCAGGCTTATAATCCTGGTCCTTAGAAACATGTGCATGTAGTTAAGAGCACAGCCTATGGGTTGTATGCTAGTCCACAATCTGAAATAGACATTTAACAAAAAATATGTCAGCACTTTGATACAGCTCTATGTCATGTGTTAAGTTAGCATATACTATTTAAAATTCACTTTGCAGTTGAAACTACATATATAGGCTAGGTTTTCCCAGGCCACATTTATAGCAAACTTTGTTGTTTAAAGTAATTGTGAATATCCAAACTTTTCTGTTGAGTATGGAAAACTGATTGTGACAACTTGAGCACTAATATTTAAGAAGTGTTCAGTAGCAGGTTGCAATTACCTGTAACACCCTTTTGCATTTATGGTTTTTGCAGCATTTCAGGGATTAAAAATGAACCTTATGTTAAAATCACAGCTAATGCTTGCACAAAACCGTGTAGTCTCTTGTAAATTGGATATAATTAGCCATAGTTCTATTTTCATCTAGCACTAACAGGCATAAACAGTAAACTGTATGTTATAAACTGTTTAGTTTTGCATTCAGTGTTCTCTTCAAAACAAGCTTCATGATCCACTCTCCCAGGGAGAGACTGGAAATCAAGGCATTATTGTGAACAGTGAAACCTGGACTCTTAAAATGCAATGGGGATTCTTGCCAGTGACTTGGGACTTTATCCATGGAAAACTTAATAGCTACAGATATTAAGAACAGTTTAATCCAAGCCCGCTGGCTTCAGTCCAGAAGTTCATCTGTTACGAATGTGCACAGAATCTGAAGAAACCTAAAGCTGCTTTAAGCCCTGAACTGCGGAAACTGCGTTCTGGGCAATTGCATGATCTGCCTAGTATGTAGGTGCAAGTTAAAATTTCAGTTCTTTATCCATAAGTGTCACACGTGGTCCCTGTGATGCAAGGTTGTATTGTTGTGCCTCAAAGAGAAAGATTTTTCCTTAGATAAAACTTTGGGTTTAAACTCCCAAGATTGAGATGTCAGCAGGAGGGACCAGCTGCAAATCCTACTTCTAAGTCACAGTTCTAGTCTTGTAGAAATTGGTTCTGATGTACTTAATAAATCACTGTATTAATTTTTGTTACCCTTTCATTTTGAAGTTGTTACATATTGCACTTGTACAACTGCAACAAACGCACAGGTTTTTTAATTGTAGTAATTCCTCATCTGGAATTGGTTTGGGATCACTCTTACATATGTTTATTTATACATGGTGTCTGACCTGTGTGATGCTGATCACAAATGTCAGGTGTCAAGGTGCAAAAAAGCTTTGATACACATTTTTTGGCCCTCTTGTGCATTAAGGCAACCATAGGTTTTCCTTTGTCTTGTTATCTGGAGGTCTAAGGAAAATTTCTGGCAGCAGCATACTGTATCTAGTTTTAAATAGAGTAAGTTTATTGGTATGATATATCAGTTTTGATGGCCAGAAGTTTTCTGATTGAACTGAGATTTTTATGGGGGGGTGGGGAGGGATTTGCAATCTTGTTAAATCCAGAAGAGTTGTCTGTTGTGTGACTTTCCCATGCTTTGTAGATCTTGCTGTTGAAACTGCTTTCTTCACATGTTCCTACTGATACTGCAGACTATTTTTTTAGTGTCATGCTATCTGCCAACAGGCTGTGAAGAAAAACTTCTCTAAGAAAGCTGCCAGCGTTGTAAGGAGGCAGTTTATGCAAATACACAAATTGGTCAAGTATGTTACTTTGTGTTCCCAAGCTTACTCCTGTTGAAGTACCTTGAATTATCTTGCCTTTGTATTATAATTTTTTCAAAAGCATGGATGAGCCTGACTGTCCATGTGCAATGTAACTCACTAGATAAGGGATAAAAATTCATCTTGCTGGTGCAATACGAAAAAAGGAAAAAACTTTCATGTTTGTCTTGCTATGAGTGTTTAATACAAACCTGAAAATAAATTTTATTTTACCAGTTGATTACCATTGTAAGATATGAAGTCCTGTTCTTTAAGAAAGATGTGCCTACTTCCTATGTTCATTTCTTTTGACAAAGCTGAATGGCAAAAATGCTTGTTTATACCTGTATAACTTTTTAAACTTTCAAAACTTAAAACTAAGTAAACATGAAATACTGAATCATTGTGTCTGAAACTTTGTGCATGCTCTCCTCTAGAGTTATAAATTAACATGAGGACTGTTAGACATATTTTTGAAACAACAGCACTCATTGACTTCAGCAGTAACGGGACACAAGTTACTGCAGCATTAATTCCCAGCCAGGTGCCAGCCTGGAACCCTGCCTGTGACTTCTCCCTTCAGTCTTGTCAACCTTTCCTTTTGCTGCTGAAAGCAGTTTGAGATGGAAGGGTCACTGAATGCTTGTACAAAGGTTCCCCTTGCCCCTGCCCTGTAGTGACCCACTTTGCCTGCAGAGAATCACAGACTGGTTTGGGTTGGAAGGGACGCTCATCCTGTTCCAACTCCCTGTCATGGGCAGGTACGCCTTCCACTAGGCCAAGTTGGTCTAAGCCCTGTCCAACCTGGCCTTGAACACTGCCAGGGATGGGGCAGCCACAGCTTCTCTGGACAACCTGTGCCAGAGCCTCAACACACTCCCAGTAAAGAGCTTCCTAATGTCGAATCTAATTCTACCCTTTTTCAGCTTAAAGCAGTTACCTTCCACTCTGCTATTCTCGGACACTGTGGATAGTTCATTAGTCTCTGTGTTCACCCCTCTAACCAAGGCGCAGCCTGTCTCACGTCTTTCCCCCTTTTTAGGAAAATCTCTTTTTCGAGCCTCGGTCCTTTCCTCTGTGCAATGTTTCCCTTGCACTCAGCTGGCCCTCCCTCACCTCTCCCCTGCGGTTCCCTAGCATTGCCAGCCGGTGCAGTCCGCGTCCCCCGGCGGTGCTGCTGTGCGCTACGGCACGCGCACGCTCAGACCACGCTATCCGCCGTGCAGCCGGGCCCGCACGCTTCGTGCTCTGCTGACGAAGGCCGCACTTCACGGCGCTCTCGCCGACACGGAGTCCCCATTGCGGAAGTCCCTCACGGGGACCACAGTGCCGACACTGCAGGACTACAGCTCCCGGCACGCCCAGCGAGGCCCTACCTGTCTTCCGCTTCCTGCTGGCTGGGGTCAAGGGTGGTGCGGCCCTTGCAAACCAAGGGAGCGGTGGGCAGGGGAGAGAGGTAGGTAAAAGCGGCTTGCTGCAGCCCTGCGCGGGGATCAAGCCTCGGCGGGACGCGGCTGCTGGCGGGGCCACCTTTGCGCAGGACGCGGCCTCCTCAGCCCTGCCGTGGCTCGGCGCTTTCCGCCTCCCCGCCGGTCGTGCGGGATGTGCGGTCCCGTCCGGGGGTTGCCGGACAGGTCGCCACCCTGGCAGCTGAGAGGCTGCCCCGGTGAGCTTCCCCGCAGCTTGAGGGGGCGGACCGAGGGCGTTTAGGTCCGTGCAGCGCAGTGAGCAGGGCTGGTGCCGCTTGTCCGGATAGTGTCCGTGCCTGTGATGTGTCGCATTGGAACGAGTGGTTTCCTTCCTGTGTTGTGTGGTTTCAGAGAAACGTTATATAGGGCTTGCTGGTATGTCAGAGCTCTGGCCTTTGCTTTATTCTGTTGTTTTTTTTTTTTTTTTTTGGGTTTTTTTTTTTTTTTTTTTTTTTTTTTTTTTTTTT
>NDXB01015902.1:0-25842 GCA_002631895.1 Agapornis roseicollis | reverse complement strand
TTTTTTTTTTTTTCCCTGCTGTCAAATTGCCGCTTGCGATTGCTCAAGGCTGTGCTTGCCTGTCTGACATCTCTGGTGAAGCTCATGGGCAGTTTGCATTGGGGAGAGGCAGTCTGTTACATGGTATTGTATTAGAATCGAGGTGAACAGGGTCTATGTTTTCATCTATGCACATGAAAGCTAAATTACCTAATTACTGAAATGCATTTATCTCTAGTTGCCCAGATGGCTTCTTTTGGGTGGAAGAGAAAGATTGGTGAGAAAGTTTCAAAAGCGACTTCCCAGCAATTTGAAGCAGAAGCTGCGGATGACAAGGATGTGACTAATGAAGATGATGCTAACTGGGTGCATGCAGTGAAGAGAAGAAAGGAAATTCTCTTAGAAGACTGTATAAAGAAAAGTAAGGAGCTGAAGGAGGAAGGTGCAAACTTTGCTGAAAAGAGGAGGTACTAATGTCCTTTTCTTGACTTAACAAGTGCTTAGTGATATTTTAATTCTTTATCTAAACACTAGGTAATTTGCTAGCAGCTGCAGTCACGGTTTTTACATGTAAAATAGTGACTGTTTTTTTCATTCCACCTTTACTGATTGAAACTAAATAAGCAGTTTCCTTCGGTGGTGTTGGTAGCTGTGAAATGAAGTCTATTCCATCTCATTTTTGTGTGTACACATAGCAGAAAAATGATAGAAGGAGGGAAATGAGAAACTGATTGATTCTCACAGTGACATAAGCTGCACTGTGCATAATGCTTTGGCTACTCTGGTAGTTTTCTCCTCTCTTGTAAATGTGTTTTTTCCCTCATTAAGAGTAAGTGTATTGTACAGTGCCCAGGCAAATGCTGCAAAACAGCTAATGCACTATTAACCTGTCTAATGCTTTTGGAAAGTCAGGTTGAGGTAGCTGCTCTGACTATCTTCTGATAGCAGTACTGAATGTTGGGAGTTTGGTAATTTTGGAAGGATATTGTAAAGATGGTTCTATTGTTCTATTATGCTTTAAGCAGAAAGTATATTTGGCATGGCAGGCATTAGAAGAGGGAGAGAGGGACTATAAATTATATATTAACTACATAATTTGGATGGATCTTCTCTGTAGGGGGAAAATATCAGTTCCAGGATTAGTCCCCTTAAAATCTCTTGAGTGCTTGACATCTAAATCTGTATCTTGACTTTACTTGAATGAGCATCTCCATTTTATTCATTGTCCAAGATCAGACATAACATTATTTTCCTGATAGAATCAATTCCATGGTAAGTCAGTATGCACTGCCGAGATGTTAAACTTCTTATTCTCAGAAATTTCATCCTAAAAAATGGTTCTCTGGGCAATATGGAGGATGGATAATTTAGAGGTTTAAAGCAGGCAAGTTTATGTATGATGTTAAATACACCCTATGTGTGGTCTGCTCTGATTTGAAATATATAAATATAATTAAATACAAAATGTCTTTGAGAAAAGTTTTATTTGCAAGTGTTTAAATACTGTTTTCTCTTACTACTGTTTACTTGAATGGTGACACTGTGCAGGGGGGCAGTGACTCACTTCTGTATATCCTTTTGAGTTCCTGTGTTATGTAATTCCTAAATGAAGTTGTGAAGCCTTTTAAAGTTGACTTTATCTTTAAATTGGCTGTAAGAGTGCTGCCACTGTATTAATACTTTTAATGCAGTACCTGAATAATGATAAAATCCTAGAGTGGTTTGGGTTGGAATGGACCTTAAAGAACATCTAGTTCCAAACCCCTTGCAATGGGCAGGGACGCCTTCCACTAGACCAGTGGAAGGTAGTCTGATGGACCAAGCCCCATCTAGCCTGGTCTTGAGCACTGCCAGGGATAGGGCAGCCACAGCTTCTTTGAGGAACCTGTGCCAGTGTCTCACCACCCTCATAGTGAAGAATCTTTTTATAGCATCTGATCTAAACCTATTCTCTTCCAGTGTAAAGACACTCTCCCTTGTCCTGTCATTACCTGTCCTCGTAAAAAGTCCCTGTTCAGATTTCTCGTTGGCCCCTTTAGGTACTGGAAGATGCTTAAAAATCTCCCCAGAGCCCCTTCTTTTCTCTAGGCTGAGCAAGCCCAACTCTCTCAACCTGTCTTCATAGGAGAGGTGCTTCAGCCCTTTGGGCATCTTCGTAGCCTCCTCTGGATTTGCCTCAAAAGCTCCATGTCCTTCTTTTCTTGGGACCCCAGAGCTGGATGCAGTACTGCAGGTGGGGTCTCATGAGGGCAGAGCAGAGGAGGAGAATTGTCTCCCTCAGCCTGCTGGTCATGCTCCTTTTGATGCAACCCAGCATATGATTGGCTTTCTGGGCTGCAAGGGCACACTGCAGGTCATGCTGAGCTTCCCGTCAACCATCACCCCAAAGTCCAGGTCACCCAAGTCTATTATGTACACCCAAGTGTATTAATGTAAAGTGTAATAAACTGAACAGCAGCAAATAATCTTTTGTATATGTGGCTTAGGGCAGGGAGATACAGGCTGCTGCATATTTATTTTGAACAGAAGTAATATTTGATGCTTTTACGTATCTTAAGTTGATCTTCAAGTTTTATTTTGCTTGTTAATTGGAAAACAATACAAAAGATTAACCCATCCATAAGTAGGAACATAAGTATTTTTTCTGTAAATTTAAGTGAGAACTACATTTCCTCAGAAGTGCTTCTAAGAGCTACTGAGAAACACTGAATGGCTTGTAACAGGTTTGAGGAACAAGTAGCAAGAAATTACAATGCACCTTTTGGGAGGTTTATAAGACATAAGCTCCATGTATTAACATTCTTATATCTGAGCTTTAACAGAAGTTCTAACTTGAAATTGTAGTTTCCATCAATTACTCGAGCATGCTCGGTACACTCTAAGCAATTACGGCGGTATGGTGCTGGCAGAGTACAAACCTTACAGGCAGATTTTTCTCTGAAAAAAGAGATTTCACATAGATTAGAGGCTAAACTCACAATGGGAGGCTTTTATTACTTGTTACAGGTGGAATAGTTGACATACCATTACAGGGAACTTGAGGAAGCAGACTGGAAAGAATTTTTATTCTCTCTGGTGGAAAGTTCCAGTAAGAGAAGGCAGCGATGCTGCTACATCCCCACCAAGGATTTGTTAGTGTCTGTGTATGCAGCAGGTCAGTTTCTGTGGATGCATGAGATCTGGACTTGCGCTTTTAAAGTGAGTCTCTGTGCTTCCTGGAGCAAGGAGTAGCAAATGGGCTTCTTGGGGATCAGAACTTGTACAGCTTGCTTTCTTTGTGTGTTGGCATGGGTGAATTGTTTGGAGGTGGCAGAGTTTTCAGCTTTTATAGGAGCTGCTTGAGGATTATTTGTACCTGCTGTAATGTCAGTGTGTGAACCTGTAAAGCTGAGAGTGAGGCACACACAGAAGAAAAATGGTAGTGAAGAGAACAGTTTCAGACCTTGATCAATAGGCAGTTTTGAAGATGATGTTTGAATGAGTAATCTTGCTGTCGGAACAGAAGGGCAGATACTTGGAAGAAGTGTCACACTGTATGCTTTTGGGATATGAGGGAAGAAGCATTAAAACAAATGTGTACACACATAGTCTTTTGGTAAGCCGACTGTTGTCTGCTGGTGGAAAGAACAGAGAATATTCCAGAGGAGAAATTGGTTTCACTTATATGAAATTTATAATGCTGGCAGATTATCCAGCTTGTGACACCAGTCTGGATGTGTCTACATACACTGGAAATAAGAACAAAACATGAAATAAAATCAAAACAAAACCAACATACAACCAAACAAAACCCAATAACAAACAACAAAACCAACCAACCAAAAGAAAATAACCTGAAAACTAACAAGCATAATCCAGGTTGATAGTCCTAGACTATTTTAAGTCCAGCATAATTCTAAAGGATGAAATCTCATGTGCTCAGCCTCAGTATTCTGAATACAGTAGTTTGCAGTTACTTTCTATTTTGACTGATAGATAGGTCATCTTTGACCGTGGAATGGTTTTAGATGAGATTCAACAGTGAAATATAATGTCCTGAAACATACAGCATGTAGAGAGCTAATAGCAAGGACAAAAAAGACTTTTCTCAGACTGCCATCTTCAATATAATGGAATTGCATATGCATTAAAACGTCTTTGCAATCCCCTGTGCCGTTTTCAAAATACAGACATTTTCTTAGCTGGTCCAGTAGGTGGAGATAGAATTCTTCTCAACATACCCCGAAGATGATCAAAAAATGCTCATCTAAGTACTTACTTTTCTTTTGCAAGTAAACACTATTAGGTTTAAGTCCTTCATTTGCATTTAGTTTTTCTATTTTGCTAAATAAAAGCCAATACTGTTCTCACTTCTGATAATATTTATTCGTTGTTCCATATTGCAGTAAAAATATCTCCGTCTCTAAAGCTAGTACTGATTTGGGAAGATCATATTTTCAGCTGGAACAGTCATATATTTTGTCTGAGCTTATAGAGATTCACCTATGTTAAAATAAATAGTTGCAGTGACTTTGTCACTTGATGTGTAAATTGGTAAGGGTTTACTTTTTCATTAAGCTTTTGCAGCAGCAGATTAAATATTGACATGTCAAAGTGCTATGACCAGGCCAGTTAGGTCAATTTTAGTGAAACTCTTTACTTTTCTAGAGGAATTAGTAAGAATAACTTAATTTAATTTTATAATCTATTAAAAAAATTAAACTTCTATAAAGTGCTACTTCTTCCACATTTTAGGAATTGAGGCTTTTTCTCCCTTGATGCTAATATGCCAGCATCACTTCACCCTGTGTAGCATGTGATTCCGTAGCAATATGAGCTGTAATTGAGTTTTTCTTTTTTAAGGTGTTTGCATCAAATGATAAGACACGTTCCTTTAAAAGTGTGTTTAGTGTAGTGCAAAGCTAATTTATCAAAACAATAATATTTTTAGCAATAGAACAGGAGAATAATGCTTATTTAAATAAAGTTTAAAAGCCTGTCATGCTCTTAAAACATTTGTGTTTGTTGAATTTACTCATGTCTTTCAAGTTTAGATTATGATAAGGCCTGGGTTACTAATGAGTTATGAAAGAAATAAAATTGCTTTCAGATTATCTTGATAATGTATACTGATGCAACTAACATGACGAAGGGCAAAGGTCATTGTGTTGAAATTGTCTTTCAATTTTCAGTTAAAAAAAAAAAAAAGAAATTGAAATAGATGTCTGTGAATGTATTTTAATTCTCAGGCCAGACATTTGTTTTTATACTTGTTATACGTTCATTGCCTTCAGAATGAGTCTAATTCTTCAGTAGCTTTGAGTGACTGGGCCTTCAACAAATTACTTGGCTAGTAAGTGACTGTGCTAATGTTTTAAATGCAGAGCAGTTATTTTCTCTAATTTTAGCAGTATATAACTGAAGTATACATTTTTTAGGAGGTGTAGGTGCAAAGAGACTCATAACATGTCAAACCTGTTAACATATACTGTAAAGTATTTGTGGTAAATTTACTTATATGAAAGAGGTGACAGACATTGTACATTTTTCTTAATACAGTGATTTGGGTGACCATGCATCCATCCCAATCTCAAGAGAAGAATCATGGTATTTATAATATCATGCTCAATTTTCTAATAGGGTGTTTAAATACCATAAATCAAAGATTTTAGGCAAAAAACCATGACTTTCTACCTGCTAGACTAATACCAAATAGTGACAGATAATGCATCCTTCCCTTCTTTCTTACTCCATGAAAAAAAAATAGAGAAATTTTGGTTTTTGTGAAGAATGGAAGTTTAATGATTTGGAAGCCAGTTGAAACTGATAATTTTTACAGGCTCCCATTCTTACAAGGGTATTGGTCATGCTTTCACACCAGTCTTAGGAGTTTCACTGACTCTAAATTGTAAATGTTATAAAAACATTGCTTGTTTTATCTTTGACCTGTCAGCTGCAATAGAAGTCCAGTGTAGTAGACCATGGCATATGCTTTTTGTCTTGTGCAAAAATTAAGAAATGACAGGTAAGATAAAGTGCAGATGATAGTTGAATTTTTTTTTTTTTTTTGTAAACGTATTTCTTTGGACAAGAGATGTTGGCAATGGGTAATGGTTTGTATTCAACTGTCTCTACATCCCTATTTTACTGTTAAAAGTGGAGACGCTTGTTAAATAGAATAAACTTACTGTGAGAAGTTCTACAGCTTATGATTCTCTGTAGGAAGTTAAGTCTGTCTAGAACGTTTAACACAAGCTGTCCTTTTCCTGGCAATCAGCTTTTGTGGTGAACATAAATTCATCCTTAGTGAATTTGTATGTTGACATAGATGTTTTTAATTGTCAGTGAAGCTCTTTTGTTTGTCCAAAGTTTAACATTGCCTTGTATTTCTCACACATAACTTATTTTCCTGCACATTTATTTGAATTATAGCATGTTCTAAAATAGAACTGTAGTTCAGTGAAGTATTTCAACTTTCAGTCTTCAAAGACCACTTCTGATCTGAGTATGATTAATATTTGAGACTTCAAGAAGGACCTAAATAGGGACCTAATAAAAAAAAGGTTTGTGTAAAGCATTCTGGGTGATAAGATAGTAGGTTGAGATTAAAATAAAAATTTTCCAGTATAGAAAATTCTGGTTTAGCCAGCTGTTGCTAGACCATCTTTCCATCACTGCCAGATTGCAAAAAATACACACAGTTCTCAGTATGAAGGTGGTAGGAAGCTATTTGCTAAAGATGCCTGTTTTTTATAATGCATTCAGTTTTATGACTATCACAACTCTTGTCTTCCTTGGTAAAGTAAGTAAGGACGGTGAAGTTCTCCAACTTCCAAACATATATTTGAGATGCGTTGGGTGGCACGGTTTAGTGTGAGGTGTCCCTGCTTATGGCAGGCTTGTTGGAACTAGATGATCTTAAGGTCCTTTCCAACCCTAACTATTCTATGAGTCTATGATTCTATGTTAAAGTTTAGCTATCATGTGAAACCATTACGACATAACAGTGTCATCACTGCCTAAGCACAGAACTGTTCTTTGTGCTCATGCAGCCAAATGGGGAATTACACTGGGAAGCTGCTTAGTGTTTTTAAACAAACTAATGTCATAACCTGGTTATGTTAACTTGGTTTAAGAAGCAAAAGCTTTTATAGTGGTGTAAAGCAGGGGCTAGGAAGTAGACTGAGGTGGAAGAGTGTAGAATGACTTACAAGGACTCACTCAGAATGATTCTACAACTTTATATTAAGACATTTGTATTTGCCTTTCAAAAATGTGGCAGAGTTCCAATACGTCTGTATTGAGGGTGGAATTGCATGAACAAGATTTCAGAAATTATTTTAGTAGCTGGTTTCTTTTTTGGGATTCAAAGTGAGAAATGAATTCCAAGCAATATTAGAAAAAAAATTATTAACATACAAAATGAAAAAAATGAATGCTAAAATGAGAATTGTGAATGTTATCATTCAAGGAAAGGCTGGATGCGGCTTTGAGCAACTTTGTCTGGTGGGGCTGGAACTAGGTGAGCTTTATCCTCACTTCTCACTCAAACCATTCTATGATTAAAATGTCCTAATTGATTTCCAGAATAAATTGCTGTCATAAAATCTTAGGAAGTTCTATGCAAATTGCTAGTATAAACAACTATTACATGGAGCATTGCGTAAGTATGGGAGAAACATTTAACCTAGCTTTTTTTCCCTGGGTAAAGTATAGTTTTTTTAGTATATTTTGAATAATCATGAGAGTGACGAAGTTACTTAGTTTCAGTCATCATATTCTGCTAATAAATTGATATTGAGAGGAATTTTAAATGACAAGCAAAACTGGAAAAAAAATCCACCATGTTGAGTGTATTTCTCAGTCTAAAGAAATTACACTGATGCTGTTAGAGTTTGTTGATGGTAGCTTTTGTTAAGTCTAGGAAAAGAATTTGTAGAGAGAGAAGGCTTTTACAAGTCAGACTTTATTATACTTGATCAGTGGGATCAATCTAATGTTTAAAGAGGGAAGATAGTAAGGAATATACGTTAAAGGGCATATTTTTATCATTAAGACGCTCATCCTTTATCTGGGTGCAATACTGAAACTATCAGCCTTTGATGGCTTCCATATTTTTTTGACTCAGAAGAGGGGATCTTCCAGTTCACAGATGCATTGCAGCTATGTGCAGTATGGCAACAAAGTAGTGTCTGTTGTCCTGGTTATTTTTCTGAAAGTGAGTTGTAAATCTGTGGGTAGTTTAATGGGAAGGGCATTCTTCAGAACTCAAAATACTCTTTGTAGATGATCCCTGCTAGGTAGAACATCGGATTTGAGTCATAAGATAAAGAGGAAGAGGTCATTAGGGAAGTTAGGCTTCAGAAGCACAGGGTAGTGTGGACTAAATGCCATAAGTATTCCCATACAGTAATTAATGTAGATAAAACCATGTGAATTATTAACCTTCTGTTGAATGTTTAATGTTTTATTTTGCATCTCATGCTGTGCTATAGGAAATATTAAGGAGGTAGTTCAAACAGTTCTTGCTGTTACTCTCGTTTGATAGACACTACTGTGTGTTTGCAAAATCACACTGCCAGCAAAAGTTACCAGTCTGAATCTACTGGTTCTTCCAAAGTTCACAGGATCATTAGGGTTGGAAGGGACCTCTGGAGATCATTTAGTCCAAACCCCTGCCAATGTTTATACAGCAATGTGTTCAGGTGGGTTTTGAATGTCTCCAGAGAGGAAGACTCCACAACCCCCCTGGGGCAGCCTGTTCCAGTGCTCTGCCACCCTCAATATAAAACTCTTCCTCATGTTGAGGTGAGACTTCCTGTGTTTTAGTTTATGGCCATTGCTCCTCATCCTTTTGCTGGGCACCACTGAAGAGAGTCTGGCACCATCCTCCTGGTACCCGCCTTTGACACATTGATCTGCATTGATGAGATCTCCTCTCAGTCTGCTCTTCTCTGGACCAACCAGGCCAAGTTCCTGCAGTCTCTCCTCATAGGAGAGGTGCTCCAGACACCTGATCATCCCTGCTGGACCCTCTTCTTGTCTTTCTTGTACTGAGGAGCCCAGAACTGGACACAGTACTCCAGATGTGGCCTTATGCTTGTTGGTAGAAACATAACAGTATTGTAAGGGACTAACTAGCTCTGTCACAGAAATTGAAGTACAAACTTCCTTCATCTGTACCTTTACAGAACATTTTTGCTTAATGTGACTGAGTCTTATCACTCCCTGTCTCTGCAGTGCTGGCAGTGAGAGTTCCCACTCTTCTTGCCATTGCTCTGTGTATGATTTACATGTTAGTCATCTTGGGATTTATAAATGTCTGATACTTTCCTTCCTGGAATCAGTCTTGGATGGTGACATTGAATAATCTGCATATATGTGCATATATGTCCTTGTAGGTAGAATCTTCTGTTTATTACACATCAATATGTCACTTATTTCAGGTGACTTGATGTTTTTTACTGACTAGTTTTTGTGTTGCTGCTTTCTAGTAGTTTACTTCAATCCTTTTAAATTGTTTCATGGGTGTTTTATAGGGTACTTTCTTGTTTAACTTATTGGTACTTTCATGAAAAATGAATTCAATTTGACCTTTAAGTCTCTTTAAAATGCCATAGAGGGTTACGTGTTTCCTCTGTCTCTATCTTTTTTTCTCTGCTTTTGTATAGAACTTGTCATTATTACTCTGTGATGTTGACAGCAGCAAATACTGTAAAGAGACCAAAAGTAATAGAGGGAAAGAAAATGAAGGGAAATTACATTATTTAGTACAGATAACAAGAGTGTGAAATGGAACTGCTCAGAATATAATGTGAGCACACTATTGCTTTTTTTGTATCATCCCTCCCAAAATGTTTTGCCCCCTTAATACCCTCTTTTGGAGCATTATATTTTGCCAATAAGTGATTTTGGGAGAGGTAGAGAAATACCGGAATCTAAATTTCAGAAACTCTTTTTGGTGCTATTACAGCTTTTGAGCTCTTGAATGAGTTTCTATGGCTGATTTCTGAGAACCAGGAGGATCATAACATGACAAAGCTGTCAGTCATCTATGGATAAATAATTAAAAGGTATAAAGGATTAAATGCCTACTCAACTAAGAAGAAAACAGAGGGTACCTATAATTACAGCTCTACTACTGTTTTTCTAAAGGCTATCTGAACAAATAATTCTCAAGACCAGAATATGAACTCAAAATTGCTTCAAATGCAGCAGAACAGTTATTCTTCTTCATTTTTCTTCCTGCTGCTTTCAGAGGAACTACTGTTGAAACTACTTTGAGGAACTAAAGCTTTGTACTTAAAATTTAATATCAGCAATAAAAATACATCACTTACCTCTGAATACTTAAAATATAACTATTGCAGTATCTGATACTCAATTTTTATTAATAATGTATTTGCAGTTTTTGTTTAAGATATTAAAGTAGGGAATTGATTTTTCTGAAACTGTACAGTTACATGTCTTTTGAGAGCTTGTAAGGTTATGGCAGTTTATTCTTACTGCTTAAGTAGTGAAATGGCAGCTGGATGTGTTTGCCCTTGTGTTGCAAATTTTTTTGTCTCCTTACAGGTAAGTGCAGTATCTGAGTGGGGTGGGTGGTCAGTCACTGGAACAGGCTTCCCAGGGAGGTGATCATGGGCCTGTCAGAGTTGAAGGCACATCTGGACAATGCTCTTAGTTATATGGTTTAGTTTTAACTGGTCCTGCAAGGAGAGGGGATTGGACTGTGATCCTTATGGGTCCCTTCCTACTTGAGATGTTTTATGAATCAGTCAGTGATTCACCAGATTGTAAACAAAGGTATAAAGTAAGTCAAAGGCAGCAGGGCTGTTGCCCACAATTCAGTATAAGATGCATTTGTGAAAGATGCTCTATGGAGACTCTCGAGTATAGGCAGCATCCTATCCTATTCACTCCCCATCATTACCTAGTACTCTGTTGCATTACTACACTGTCACTTGTTGTTAGAATTTACTGCAGTATATTGCATTCCTGGGTCTCAATAGAAGAATCATGAGGTAGTAGTGTGTGATTAGTTTTTCATATTGTATGTGAGGAAATTAAATGTTGTTCCACATGAGAGGATGTTTCTGTCTGAGACAGTACCAGAATCCTGATTTTGTTGCTTTTGTTTCTCTTAGATGAGAGATCATTTCTCCCCAGTACTGGATTCATACCTTTTCTTTGTCAAAAGTAGCTTCAAAACTGTATTTGCCTAATAGATGCAATGATAAAAAGTATCTATATTTACATGTGTGGCTGAAAAATGTTGAGTGTCCCTTTCATTGTCCTTTATTCTTTTTAGCTTCCTTCTTCACCTGTTCTTTTGGATCTTTTCTCCCATGGTCCAGCCCTTCATCATTTCGCAGTTTAAAAAAGGAAGTCTGTTCCTGTAAACAATTTCTGCTTTGCTTTTAATTTTGGATTCTTTGGTATGTACTCTGTATAAGTACTGACTAGCGTTCTTTTTCCCTGTCTTCCACCAAAGTTTGAATTTGACCCTATACTACATTAAAATTCTTGTAGCTTGTGTTTCTGATGGCCACAGGTAGTTCACATTCATCCTTTATGGTGCAAGGATTTGACAGTTAAACATGATTTTGATCTTGGTTCTGTGGTTTGTTTTTTTTTCTTTTTAAATGTTCATTTTCTCTTTTATAGCTCAGTCTAACTAAGTCCTTCTCATCTGGTTGCAGAAGTGTCCCTCCAGGTCTCTAAGAATTCCCAGGAGTTATGTTGCTTTGTCCTTTCCCCTGAATCTGTACTTCTGTGCTCTGCCTCTGTTCTGCAGGCCTGTCTCATTTTATGAAACTTGATGCCATCTCATTTTTTCAGTGTATCTTCAGATATTTTCAGTGTCACTCTGAGCATGCCCTGTTCTGAAGCATCAACTGTGGCAAGCTTGTTTGAGTAAAGTTAAAGGATTCTAAATGCTGTGTGATCTGCAGTGATAGCTTTTGTCATTTTATATACATATATATATATGTATATATGAGATTCAAAATCTGACCTCTGTATAACATGAACAGGATTTGATTTTTTTGTTTTTTAACCAAAAACCTCTAATAAAATATTTTTTTTATGGAAATATGAACTCTATTAATGATTTTGTTTAAGAGTTCAAGAGATCCTGTTTTCCCAGAAGCGGTCTTGCAAAATGGTGTGTAAGCATGAGATGTTTGTTTCAAAAGCTTAGCAAGCTGTAGTAAAATGTGCCAAGTCTCTACAGCTCCCAGATGGTCAGTAGCATGTCTGAAGAGGGCTTTTTCAGTACTTTAGGGCAGCTGTGGGATTTCATATACTGTTAAATAAAAATTGGCAAGATTCATTAGGTCTTGTATGCTGAAGCCATCCCACACGTATCCAGTTCTCAGTAATTTGTTTCCTTTTATGACACTGCAATAAAGAAATTTATAATTAAGTTTTAGTTATAGTTGTGTATTTTTTTTTCCTAGTGAGGTGCACGCTTTACTGAAATGACTGTGGGTAAATAAAACTAAATATACTGTATTGCTGTGCTCACATAAATAGTAACTCAGTACTTCCAAATATGATAGTCTTTTAAAAATGCTTTATATTACTGGATTTTTGTTGCTTATACAGTGTATATACAAGTCAGGTTTCTACTTTTGCTGGAAATCTTAATTTGATATTCTATAAAATCAATACATGCCCACTATTTATATTCTGTGACTTATTTATTGCTATATTAGATTAATTTTCATACTAGCCCTTGACATCTAAAAATTAATGGGTCTATTTGTTGTAAGATCATATTTTGCTTAATATTTGCATTCATTTACCCAAGAGATAATCTTATCTTAAATCATGTATCATTAAGGTTGCTGATGTAGAATATAATCCTAGAGAATATAATCCCTAAGAGATTTTCTACTCTTAACTCCTGCTCAAAGCAAGGTCAACTAGGAGTTGATCAGTTGAGTTTTGGGTATCTCCAACAGTTGAGATATGTTTAAATTGGAATTCCCAATGCTTCAATTTGTGCCTCTTGCTCCTTGTCCTGTCACTGGGCTCAACTGAGAAGAACCTTATTCCATCCTTTTTACTCCCTTCCCCTTCTGAATTGGATTTTTTACACTTTGATAAGATCCTCCTTGAGCCTTCTTTTCTCCAGGCTGCATAGTCCCATTTCTCTCAACTTCTCTTTGTATGACAGATGGTCCAAAGCCCTTAATCATCTCTGGTTTTGGGCCATTGCTGGACTCACTTCTGTATGTTCATGTGTCTGTCATAGTATGCAGCCCAGAACTGAAGTTAGTGCTCCAGATGAGGTCTCACCAGAGCTGAGGTAGGTCACTTGTCTGTCTGCTGGTGATGCTAAGGCAGCCTAGGATGCTGTTTAGCTTCTAAGTCAGGTTGTCCCTCAGGACTCCCAGATCTTTCATCTGCAGAGCTGCTTTCCAGTCAGTAGGCCCCCACCAACTGGTGCTTGGCATTAATTTCCACTTTGATAAATGTCAGGGGTTTCTGAAGAAGGTTTATTGCATCACCAGTAGATGGATTTATGATTTTTGAGTCTCGTTCTTATTTCTGAGATGTTATTTTGGACAAAAGTTTGATTTTTATTTTTTTTATTTTTTTTTTTTTAAGTGCTGGGTTTCCAATCTTGTTTTTCTGAAGGGATATGAGATTCAGGTGCATGTTACTATGCACCAGCTGTGCTATAGCATGTGCTCTGATCATGTGTGCTCTCTTTCCATATCAGGCATATAGGAAGAACAGGTAGACCTCAGTAGAACAGCATTAAGCTAAAATTTGTTACTTCACTTTTGCCAGCCATGACATGGCAGTTTTTGCAGCTCAGCTGATGCATACAATTTGTTAGCTGCTAGTCACTCAACTCTATGTGAGCTTATTTATTTGCTGAGAAAAGAAATGGGACTAGGAAATGCTTATAAAAGCTCATAGAATTTTTGTTAATTGAACCCAAAGCATGTATCATATTTATATTGAAGTTTTCCTTTTCAAAACTTGTTCTTCCTCTTGTAATGGTAAAGATTTTCTACAGTTCAGCTCAAAGAAAGATACTGAGAGACAGTAAAATGATCTATTTATTTAATTCTTTGGTTTACAACACTACCCCTGTGATAGCCCATTTCTTGTTTCAGGCAAGGTTTATGGTTTTCATAAAACATTTACTGGAACATTGACTTTATGGTTGTATCTTATATCCCCAAGCAGCTTTTTTGGTAGGGTGTTCAATATTATGTATAGTATATAATCTTTTCCTTCAAAAGAAAGAGGTAGAAAATTCTTTGAATCTACGATTATCTTTAAAGAAAGGACCTCCTTTGTGAATGTGCATTACTGAATGAATGAGCATCAGGGCTCAGTTCTTTTAAAAAGAATGGTGTCCTTAGTTTTTCCTGAAACAACAATGAAACATCGTTTTTCCTGAGCATTTAAAAGCATAGAACACTGATGTTTTATCAGACTTCATTCTTAAAGAAATATGTGTGCTGGAAAGATGAGTATTTCACAGCCATGTGCATATCTCTACTGTAAAATGGTTGTCAGCAGCCAGTGTCTTTGACCAGGTGATTCAGGATGTACCTGCAGCATCTTCCTTCTCCCCACTTCTTGTGTTGTGTTCTTAGTGCTGGGAAGAGATCCCAGCATTGTGTCATCACTTCTCTTGAATCATGCTTTCTGAAGCTCACAAGCAGAGCTGAGTAACTCACTGTTCATACACAGAACAGGCGTAGCACATTTCTGTGAATGGACAGACAAACCTCTTTTCCTTTGCATAACTTTATTCTTTTGACAAATGAGCAGCAAACCCGGACAGGATTTGGGGCAATGTTTGCTTATATTTGACGCTCCCTTGAAGAGGTATCATGTTCTGGCTAGGAGTTTTTATCCCATTCAGACTGACACTTGGAACAATGATAGCCCTGACGTTGAAGTGAAAATAAAGATTTCTGAAACACATCTTTTATCTTTCTATTTGCAGAATTACAGTGTTCCTTCCTTTATGGTTACTATAGCTGTTACTGTATTTGATCCATTTTCCAAAACTGTCTTTTTCTAACCTTTTTTAGGACACTCACAACATTGTCTCTTGCTGCATGGCCAAGACACTGTGTAACTGAGCTGATGATTTCCCTTACTCATGTAGCTTTTATTGTTCTATGTTTGTGCTACATCTTGAACAAAACTTTAACATCTTACTCAAAGAGTAGTTCTTGCTAACCCCATGTCTATAGAAGCTTAAGGCTTCTACTGAAATACTTAGAAAACACGGTGATGTTTCCTTTAGTGTCAACACCTGCATATGGGGAATGAACCGTGATTACAAATGCACAGCTGGTGGCTAAACTTTGAGGAAATGTGAAAATTTATTGAAGCATCCTTTGCTTAGCACTCAAGCATCATACTTATCAGTGTCATTTACAAACTAATAACACCTGAATCACAGTAAGAATTTGACTGCAGTTGCATTGATTTTTCCAGTTCATTCTTCTGTTCCCAGTTGGTTCAGAAGCTTTTGAAGTCTTCTTGTCACTGCTCTGGACAACCTGGAAGCATTAATACAAGCCAGAGGACTGAAAAATGGGGAAGGGAAGGAAGAATAGAGAGTAGGGGAAGATAACAGCTGTTTCCATATGAAGATTCTGGGAAAATGAATTTACTATATTAAAGTTGCAGTGAGTTGTTTTCATGCATTTGCAGTGAAATTAATATGCAACTATGTAGGTGCTTCTGTTTTTTGTAACATAGGTAGATTTTGGAACAGATTCAGAGAACACCCAGCGCTGCACAGACTTGTTAATGTTAATCTGAAGCCACCTTCAGGGCTGAAAGACTGCACTCCTATAAGTGTGTCTTACTCTGCAGTTACAGTTCTTCAGTATGGTTCAAAACTAGTATACATTTGTCCAAGTTTTACAACAAAGACAACTTTACTGTTCAAGATAAACACCTGGTTTTTATTGATTTTGGTCAACTCATCTCTTGTTCTGTTTTCTAGAGAAGGGAAACATATTCTGAAGCTACTGTATACCTTTCCAAAGTTGAATGATTTCAAAATAGATTTTTACGTTCAACTTCCTTCTTATATTTATATACAAAAGTTACTTGGATATCTTCAGTATCTTACAGTACAGAAATGCAGGAAGGCATTTCTCCTATGTTTCAAACTCCTATGTTTCAGCCTTTTTAGACTGAAGGCATTTCTCCTATGTTTCAAACTCCTATGATTCAGCCTTTTTAGAATGAAAAGGAATTTTTAAGTTACAACTGTAGGGGGGCATATTGGGTTCACATTTTATTTATTTATGCCTGACTAAAGGTGATTTTGACAATGAGAGGAATTGGATTCAGTTCAGAGTTTCTAGTTTTAAGTCATTGCTTTGCCATACGTTTCCTGTGTTGACTTTTAAATTCACTTGAGGCCAGTTGTACATTAGTACTTAACATCCATTTGGTCAAAAGAACAAATAGGTAGTTCTTAAAAGCAGTTCAACATATTTTATAGGAAAGTGGTTAGAAAAATCGTTAATTCTAATGAGGTGCCATGGCACTTCATCACATGGCATGATATCAGGATATAAATTGAAATATCTAGTATCTTTAAATGTAGTGAGACTGTAATATTGTTTTAACTACAGGTACCGAGAGGCTATTCAGAAGTGGGATGAAGCACTTCAGTTAACTCCAGAGGATGCTACGCTTTATGAAATGAAATCGCAGGTAAAGCATGAGAGTTTGTTATCAGAAAACACCATGCTTGTGAGCATATACTGTGCAAAATTATGCAGTGGTTACGCACATAAAATACGGAATAATTTAGGTCTTTCGTTTTTCCCAACCCTATCTTTCAGCAAGAATTAAAATAATGCTGTTATCCCAGCCAATCACAATAAATAACATCTTTGTTAGGACAGGAATTAAGATGTTACAGCATAAAAGAAGCAACTGGAATATTTGAAAATTGCATTGGGAGGAACAAGGAGAGCTTGACTATGATAGATCAGCAAATTTGACCATTAAAAATCTGCCTGCTCTTTCTAAAGAGTTGGCTTAATACTGTCAACATTAAACAAGGATACTGCATGCAAAAGATTGGCTCTGTTCTGTTTTCATATTTAGTGTTACATGCAGAGTAGTAGTTTTGGAAAAGAGCACTAAACAGAGTATACTTATGATGTCAGTTCATCATAGCCTTTATTTTAAAGCTGAGGAAAAAAGGCTTGCAGCCTCACTGAAGCTATGAGATCAGCTTGTAATTTCAGTGTGTCTTTGCATGGCTTAGATGGAAAAGGGCAAGGATCCATTATTTTGTTTGGATTGGGAAGCTTTTGTCTCCATCTGCATGCAAAGATATAAAAATATGTATTGTTATTCTGTATTCTGTATGGTGAGTGTCAGGGTGATGGAGCTAGGTTCTTTTCAGTGATGTCCAGTGATAGGACAAGGGGCAATGGGTGTAAACTGGAGGATAGAAGGTTCCATGTGAACATCAGGAAAAACTTCTTTACTGTGAGAGTGACAGAGCACTAGAACAGGTTGCCCAGGGGGGTTGTGGAGTCTCCTACGTTGGAGATATTCAAGGCCTGCCTGGACAAGTTCCTGTGTGATGTAATTTAGGTTACCCTGTTCTCGCAGAGGGGTTGGACTGGATGATCTTTTCAGGTCCCTTCCAACCCTTAGGATTCTCTGATTCTGTGGTTACTTAAAAATGTTCTTCTGCAAAAATAAAAGCAGTTTGAATTTGAATTGAAGATGAGAACAAGAAATGTATGGTTTCTTTCAACCAAACGGACAGGTGAGAATGGGAAAAACTATTTTTAGGATGGTAGCTCAAGACATGGCTGAAAAATAATTTTTTTTTTTTAAGATAGGAAAACATGGAAAATGAAAAGTAAAATGGTGTTAGTGACTCCTAGGAAGCTTGCTGCATTGCTTAATTTTAAAATTTTTGTTGTTTCTGTAATTTTTTTTTTTCTCATATAAAACCCCAAAACATCACCACCACCCCATCCCAAAAAAACCCCAAAACACCAAAATCCCAGCTTCCCCCAAAGCAAAGGTGTGGTGACTGCTCTTTTTTTCCTGGATGCTGTCACATCTCCTCCTCAACTCGCAGTCATGTTGTCTGTGAAGAAAATTTGATACTGCAAAGGGATTATGTGAATAATCATAAGCTCATTTCAATGCAGTAATGCTGAAGGAGGCTTTTATTTTACATAGGTGCAAAAGTTTTGGATCTTCTGTTTGTGTTTGGTTTGAGAAATAATTTATAGCTTTAGAAGATTTTTTTCCTGAATTATTCTGGGAGAAGTGTATTGTTGGATTTCTTTGTCAACATACCATATGTATGTAAGGGATCCAGATAGACTAAGGAAAGTCTAAGGAAAAAGGAAAAACTTCTAACACAGGAAGGGCTTTCTATGAAGGGTTAATTTCTGATTTAGTTTGTTAATTTGCATGATGTTGACAAGAAGATGCAGTAGTTTTTACTTTAAATTGCTGATTTTTTCTAGTGCAATTTTCTCATTCTGTATTCTACACAATGCTGAAAAGTGGGCATTTATTCTCCCCATTTTTCACCAGGTTAGACTTGTAGTCAGTTATTTCTTCCTAACTTCTGAAACAGAAGGCATATATCTTTTTAAAAGAAATGAAAAAACCCAAACTTTCATGCATGTTTTTCAGACCTGTTGGAAATTCTGCAATGGTGCTTTCTTTTAACTTGGGTACTAGAATTAACAGATGTTCTGTATGATTCAGGTGCTTGACTCCTGCATACTTTTATGGTAAGAAAACATCATGAACATGTAGACCTCTATTAAATATTTACTTGTATTTGGATGCTTTTACATCAATGCTGACTTAAATGAAAGAGCCGTCTAGCATAGCATGCTGATAACTTCCAGCAGTGGATGGCTGTCACCATGACATGAAGGCTTATATGAATGGTATGAGCATGTAGCAGTATTTCCCTCACGATACTTTTCCCAGCCTCTAGCAAATTTTGGCCCGGGGACTTCTCTATGTTTCGAAGTGCTTGAAAGATATTTCAACAAATTTATCTCATTGCTATCTGCTGTCTTGTGAACCTTTAGCATCTGCAGAGCTGTGTCAAGGAGTTCCAAATCTTTAATTATGCATTATTGCAAGGAACAGAATAATATGATTCTGTTTTAATTAGCAACTTTCTAGGATGCTGTAAACATGGTTAACTTATGTAGCTGTTCACTTGTACATTTAAGTTTTAACTCCACTAGTAAAAGAATTCTTTTAAGATGTGAAAATATTCCTGTAATGTTTATAAATATATATATACACATATATATATAACTCTGTTTTGAATGAAACAGACCAGCTAATGGGATTTCTTCTAGCTTGTGAAGAAATGGTTCATGTGCTCTTATGCTGGCTCCTTAAAACAGGGTGGTTTTGAAGCAGCCTTTATTTTGTGCTTAGACATGATTATTCTTATTTTTTTTTTTTTACTTTTTTTTTTTTTAGTAGCTTAAAGTCAAGAGAAAGCTGTTGAAAAGGACAGTTAATACTCAGGGGAACAAATTAATAAATAGTTCTCTTGTAACAGCTATTTATTGTAGTCTTACATGCATGCAGGAATTAAACCAGCTCTCCAAAAGTACCCTATTTAATCTGAAATTATTTGAATACTAAAATATTTTCACAGTGGAAAAAGAACAGGAGAACAGGGAACAATGGTATCTTACCAGGATCCAAACTGTGATGCAGTGACTCATCCAAATGGATGCTCACTACAACATCCTTCAATCAGTGCTCCAGTTGCAATGCTTTAATACTGAGAGGTGGTTGCTTACTTGACACCCCATTCCCTGTATTTCAGGTAAATGACAAAGGTGAGTTGGAGCTGAGCTGAGGAGCCAGCTGTGTGACTCTGAGCCATCTTTAAAGTATTTTTGCCTGTCTAACGAAACCAGTGGAGATTAATGACAGATGAAAGAATAAAGGGGCCCAGGCCTCTGCTTCCACCATGCACTTGCTTCCTTTTCTGAAGAGCAGTTCTGGGCAACTGCACCGTTTCTTTATGATTTCATTTCTGATATTGCCTAGCACTTCTGTTACACCGTAAATGAGAACACAACAAAAGCTTATGTAAAAAATACGCATTTAGAAAATTATTTCTTGAATCATGTTAAGAAGCCATCTAATCTTTAAATTGGTAGCATTTCTTTAGTACATACAAATAATTATTCCAGATGTCTTTTACAGCAGGATTTATGCTTACTGGAAGCTGATAAGTATAATGTGCAGTTTGATACCTTAATACTTTTAAAGGCACTGATGCGAGCTGTAAAAATCCATTTTTGCCAAAATAGAAATGTATTATTCATTAAAAAAATATTTTGGTTAATATTTAAATTATATTGTCTTATAGCTTACTGTGTTATTCCAATCCAGCATACCAGCACAAATACTACAGCTAATATTGTGTAGCTAAATGAGAAACTTTGTGTAGTTCCAGATCTGGAAGTTCTCTCTCAAAGTAATGTCTTTAGAGAATTAACATTGGATGGAGTGTTTTGCACAGGCTTGAATATCTGTATGTCCTGTTACATTGATTAAGATAATCTAATGTTGGGTTATGTAGCAGCTTTCCAATTCATTAGTATTACCTTTCTGAGCAGCAAACTTAACATTTTAAATACTCTGTTGTTTAATATGCAGCTCAGATAAATATGCTGATGAAACAGTAGGAATCAGTAAATTCTTATGGTAAGTTCTTAAAGATCTGTATTTTAACAGAAGGAGTACGTATGTCTTTCAGCATTTCTGAAGAACAGAAATAACATTTAAAGTTGTCAGTGACACTTGCAGTAAGTGTATTTCCAGAAAACCATATGGGAATTGTGTAATTGCTCAACTGCTTCAGAAACTCATAAAAATTGATGAGATTTTATTTTCCGTTCCCTCAGCTACTTTTTGATACATTTAAAAACAGATTATTATGTTGTGTGGAGAGGTTAAGGATGCATCTAACACTGTTCTTTGCATGCACAGTGTTTCATTGTGTATACTTGACCATTCCATCACTCTAAATGGCTCCCCCTTTGAAAGAACAATGATTGGTAAGTAAACATTTATGCAAGCAGTTAATTTCTATGTTTTTGTCAAAACAAGCAAAAAGACACCCATAAAAAAAAACCCAAAACCCAGAAACAAAATGAACAAACAAAAAAAACCCCAAAACCACACACATGCAAAAACTTTAAACCTCACAGTACCCAAAGAACAGTCTAATATTGATTCTAGTATTAGATAAATTGTATTATATGTATATTCAAATGAGTGTATGAAGACTACCAGTATTAATATAGTTAGTAAGACTGATTGAAATTTATTGTAGGTTAGGATTCTTAAACATTGACTGGATTATTTTATTGCTGCTTGAATTGCAAAGATGGAAGAATAGACTTTGATAAATTCATGGAATTAGAATATGAACATTTGCATGCCAGCCATGTGGGACACTTTCTTGGATGAAGGGAGGCTTATTACATTATGATATATATAACAAATGCTATTGGGAATTGGGCACAACAGCACTCCTGAGAATTTTGTAGAATAGTTAGGGTTGGAAAGGACCTTAAGATCATCTAGTTCCAACCCCCCTGCCAAGGGCAGGGACACCTCACACTAAACTGTGTCACCCAAGGCTTCATCCAATCTGGCCTTGAACACTGCCAGGGATGGAACATTCACAACTTCCCTGGGCAACCCATTCCAGTTCCTCACCACCCTCACAGGAAAGAATTTCTTCCTTAGATCCAGTCTAAACCTCCCCTGTTTCAGTTTGAACCCGTTACCCCTTGTCCTGTCACTACAGTCCCTAATGAAGAGCCCCTCCCCAGCATAAAGCCCCCTTCAGATACTGGAAGGCTTCTATGAGGTCTCCATGCAGCCTTCTCCAGGCTGAACAGTGCCAATCTTTCTCAGCCTGTCTTCATACAGGAGGTGCTCCAGACCCCAGTAATCTTCGTGGCCCTCCTCTGGACTTGTTCCAACAGCTCCATGTCCTTTTTATGTTGACGACACCAGAACTGCACACAATACTCCAGGTGAGGTCTCATGAGAGCAGAGTAGAAGGGAGGATCACCTCCTTTGACCTACTGGCCATGCTGCTTTTGCTGCAGCCCAGGATACGGTTGGCTTTCTGGACAGCGAGTGCACACTGTTGGCTCATGTTCATTTTCTCATCGACCACCACCCCCAAGTCCTTGTCTGCAGGGCTGCTCTGAATCTCCTCTCCGCATAGCATGTTCGGTTTCCATGTTTCCCTGGTTTCATGTTGGTCACCCAGGGGTACTTCTACTGCAGATCTAAGGTAACATTGTCAAGTACACTGTGCAACTATGACAGGATTCCTGAAGTACACAATCTAATTGTTCATAGATGTTTACAGAAACATGTAAATATAAATGAAAGTCATGTTTATCTCCATTTAGTAAGCTTTTTGGATACTTGTTACCTGTGGATCTTGTTTCTGTAAAATCCTGCATCCTCAATATGCATTGATTGAATAGGACCCATCATGCTCACATTCAAGTCATTCCATTTGACCTCTTCTAAAGTTTTCTTAATCTTTAACTCAGTGAATAAGTAACATCAATTGCCTCCAATGCTGCTACATAGCAAAAAGCAGTACTTTGTGGTACAATGGTTTTTGCTTTACAGCATGGATAAATGTAAACTGCTTGTGGGTAGGAAGATTTTTATGCATCAGTGTTTTGAAATGAGTTTCTGCGTGGAAGAAGGAATTTGGTCAGTTTCACTGGACTTGGAATGCACCTATATATAGTGATTCAGCTTCAATCCAGTGAGGTCATCTAAAACTGGGACTTACTCAGATTCATAACATTTCCAAAAATATTGTGGCCAGGACAGGGTGGGTCATTCTACTGCCTGGATTTTTTATACTTCATCAGTCTCCTGATCACAGTTACTGTGTTTAATTGGGTTTTTTGACACTGAGTTGTTGTAATTCCAATGTATCTAGTGTTTGGGGTTTTTTTTAAGCTAGGTTTATTAGACTCATCATAATAGCACATATGTTCTTTGTTTTAGAATCATAGAATAGTTAGGGTTGGAAAGGACCTTAAGATCATCTAGTTCGAACCCCCCTGCCATAAGCAGGGACACCCCACACTAAACCATGCCACGCAAGGCTTTGTCCAACCTGGCCTTGAATACTGCCAGGGAGGGAGCACTCACAACTTCCTTTAATGCACGTGATGATGGTAAGTCTTTGTTGGAATAGAGTAAGTTCTGAAAATGCACCTATGAACATCTTTGTAAGACAGCTCAGTAATTTTAGTATGTGTGTTCATGAGGGTCTTAAGATGTTTTTTCTGAATTGTAAGATTTTTTCAAATTCTTACATTAGTTTTAAGAGCGTTTTCTAATGAAGTGTTATCACTGTAATTGGAATGTAAATCAAACATTAAGTGAGATTACTTAATTATGAAACTTCAGTGCCATCCTGCTAATGAAGATGGAAAAAGGAAATTAATCCAAGAAATTTATTTGAGAGCAACAGGAAAGGAATAGAATCAAAGTGTGTCAGCTCTTAAAAGGTGTTCCTAAACAAACACACACATCCTCATTATTTACCTTAGGTGATTCTGCCAAATATTCCTTTTCTGTAATAGCTTGCTTCAAAATAGATTAAAGACCTATTTCGCTGGTAGGATTGTCTTTTGTATGGTTTTCCCCAGTGTAATTTTGATAAGTAAAGCTTGACATCTTCATTCACTCAAATGACAAGTTTATTTTAGTGTGTTTTCTGAATGCATGACAATCTAAAGAATCTTAAGTGAAAACATTGAGGAAGAGGGATTTAAATTGAGTTTTCAGTGATGACATTGCCCTGTGAAGTGTCATGCTATTTGTCTGGTTGTTGAAAAATGCCCTAATGCAACTGAATTATTTTTCTAAAAACTAAACATCTGTTTTAAAAAAGAACTGCTATGTCTGAGAACTCTCTTATAATGGTTTGTGTCCTTTTCAGAATAATGCCTGCTTGTTCCTGTTTTTACTAGTAATTTGAATGTTCTGTGGGAATTAACTAGCAAAGGGTGACGACTCTGCTGTCAAAAAAACCCAAATGCTAAAACCACATTGAAATTAGTGTAAAGGTAACTTGAATTGAAAGAGATTGCAATGTTGCTGGTTACTGATGAGGCTAAGTAATCAGATGCAGGTCTGGATTTGTGCTGATGGTGGCTCGTATTTTAGAGTCAAGTGTACTGAAGTAGTCCACAAAGTATTAAAAGAGGGTCAGGAGTTTGCTGTAATAAGGACAGTACAGCTCCCAGCAAGGAACAGTCCCCACAGAGAGGAGATCACTGTATTCTTTTGAAAGAAATTCAACCTGATCAACACATGCTTATTTTGGAAGGAGCCCTTAGGAGTGTTCTATAGGGTTCTATTTATTCCATTTTCTACAGAATACTGTTTCAAAATAGTTATTAAAGTTAAATGTCTAAGTGAAAACAGGCTGGTAAAGAAAATAAATTACTGTGACAATGGGATAAAATTGAACAAAGGTAAAAATAGCAACCAGAATTCTGCTCTTGGTTGGGTGTAGGGAGTGCTCCTGGCTTCCAAATTCATGTTTTACTCACACATCTGAATGAAAAGACAGTAGTTTTCTAATCAGCTGAAGTGTTTCTAGCATATGGCCTGAAATGAAAGATCTGGGGGAATTTTTTTTTAAGAAGCAGAAAAATAGACCATTATGCTCATGCCATGTTGGAGCAGATAAGGGTAACTTACTCAAAAGGAGACAAATAGTATAGATTCTTGAAATGAGAGGAGAAAATCAAGTTGTATACAGTAGAAAGTGGGAGCCAGACTTTGAAAAATTCAGGCACCCAATGAGTGTCTTTTTTATTAAATCAAATAGACATTGGTCCATCATGGTGTGATGTGTAGGGATCAGGGAAACCAACAATAAAGAGTTTTGTAGATAGCAGAATAGCCTTGCCTTTATACAAGGCATAAATATAGATTAAATTTATGCACAGGAAGACAACATTAAAATGATACTGTCACAATAATGACAGCACTACAGATAAAGGAAAGTAAGATGATTTAGAAAAGAGGCAAGAAGTTCAATTCTGGTTATGTTTAAACTAGTGATGATCTGAAATGCAGTGAAAGTAGTATTTAAGTAGTATCTGCACCCTTGAAAATAAGCCTTGTGTCTTGTCATACAGAATTCAAGATCATTATATTATTCAAGTGTGTATAAATACCGAAGAATATGTTTTGCATTAAATGTTGTCTGTGGAATTAGAAGTATGATTCTGGATTTCTGTTAGGAATGGCTGAGTCATTTTTTTAATAATTGAAGAAAAAAACCACCTGTGCTGGACAAAGCACATACACATTCATATGTGTGTTTGTTTCAATGTACATTGAGAAACTGATGCTGTAGTTAGTAGAAGCACTGTAATTATCACCAGGATCTGGAAGAGCATTTTTTAAAGCTGCTGTCTAAATTAGTACAAACAATAGTCATAAATAGATGAAAGTGGAATAATTGTCTTTTATTAGTGAGGTTACAGTTCAGTAAATAAAGCAGTAAAAATAATTAAAAACGGCAAAAGATTTCTTAAATACTTACTTGGATGTTTTGGAATTGTGTACTGGTAGGAAATACTGAATCCTCAGGATGCATAAAAACGTTTAGACAAGTGTATACTTGGATTTGTTTTCTCTCATGAGAATAAATATATTAAGAGATAAGTGTAAAAGCTAGATGGTATTTGCAGAATCACTTTGTCTTGGTCTTCAATGGCAAAGGCTCTGACCGCACCACCCAAGTCTTGGAAGGCAGATGCAGGGACTGTG